>PVIH01004874.1:5000-132865 GCA_004025045.1 Sigmodon hispidus
GCTGGATCTTCCAAAGTAAATGAAGCTATTATTCAAATATATGAATAGTCCCAAGTTTATTCTAGCACTGCACACAACAGCTGATATGTGAAATCAACCAATGAGTTGCCAACCCATGAATGAAGAAAGAGAGGAATATACACAATGGAAGATTATTCAACTGTAGGAAATGCATTCTATCCCTTTTGGTTACATTGATGAAAATGGAGAAGAGTATCTTAAATCAGGTATAGAACAGGCCAGTATTTCATGTGAGAATTCATTGGAGGGGAGCTAAAATGTTGATGTGCAGGAAGAAAGCAGAAGAGGAACCACAATAACAGGACAGGGACAGAAGAGTCAGAGAGTAGTGTCTAGCCATGAGACAGGATCAATGACTCCAGCATTCTGTGGCATATGCAAGAGTCTGCAACAATGTATCGTGTATTTCAAAATAATTGGAAGACTCTGAAGGTTCTTAACACATAAAAATAATGTTTGAAGAGAGAGTAATGCTAACTATCTTAATTTGATCATCACACACTGAATACATGTATCAAACTATTGTAACAGCACCCCCTGTAACATGTAAATAGCACATGTCAATTACTAAGTATATAATAAAGCTATATTTATTATAGAAAATTAGTAGAAGCATACACAGGGTGTAGCTGTAAGACAGAAACATATGATAGATTTTATATAGACCCTGGATGTTAATAAATCACTGATACAAATTGGCCTTAATTATTTGATATTCTCCAGCACCTAGTCCATCATTTCCCAAACTGTCTTAAGTGTTTTTTGGTGTGTATGTGTGTGTGTGGTGTGTGTACATGTAACTGTACATGTTTCTATATGTGAATATGGATGTGGATGTGCCACAGTGCATGAGTGCAGGTCAGAGGATTACATTGTTCTCTGCTGTGTTTACCAGGATGTCTGACCCACAAGCTTCCTGGGATTCTCCTCCTGCTTGCCACCTCCCAGTAGGAGTAGTGGGATTACCACACCTGGCTTTATGTGGGTTCAGTGGATTTGAACTCAAGACTTCAAATTTGCATGACAAATGTTACCCACTGGAACATCTTTTCCACAGCCCCACAAAAGTTTACTAAGTCATCAGGATCCCAACAAAGGCCACTCATTGACTTTGTACTTGGCTATATAATTCCTCTTGCCCAGGGCATATTCTCATCCACTTCTCCTAGTGCTACTCACTTACAGTAGACCCCTAACCCAAGAAGGACTTCATGTCAAGACTTTGTGAATGCCTGAGATAGCACCAAATACTATCTACAAGATCATTGATACCCCTCACAGTTAACTCGATAAGATGATACTCAGGTTTCTTTTCTGTTTCTGTGAAAAATATTCTAAGAGTAACTTGAAGGAGTCTATTTGGATTACAAGTTAGAGGCCATTATGGAGGGAAGCCAAGTCAGGAACTCAAAGCAAGAGCCTGGATGCTGGCACCAAAGCCGAGACCATGGTGGACCACTGCAACTGTCTGCTCCTAGGCTCCTGTTCAGCTATCTTTCTTATACAGCTCAGGCCTGCCTTCTAGGCATGGCACCATCCACCCTGGGATGGGGCCCTTCTACATTAATTAACCTGAGAAAATGTACCATAGACATGTCCCCATGCCAATCTGATGTAGATAATTCCTCAACTAAGGTTCTCTTCTCCTGGTTGTGTAGCAAGTTAATGACCAAGAAGCTACCAGAGAAAATTACTTATTCACTAGTGGGTGAGATGCTTTTGGGGCATGAATATGCTGAGAAAAGGGTAGGGTCACACATCTCCAGCGGGAGGGTGTGAGATTCCATCATGCTACTGAGTATGGTGTATACATCATAATCTGAAGAATGCTTTATTTTTTTGTTTGTTTTACTGGTGTCTTGACAGGGTTTCTCTGTGTATCCCTGGCTGTCCTGAAAGTCTCTCTGTAGACCAGACTAACATTGAACTCACATAAATCCACCTGCCTCTGCCTTCCAGGTGCTGGAATTAAAGGCATGCATGTGCCACCACTGCACAGCTAGAATGTTTTATCTTTGGAGTTTTCCATTTGATGTCTTCAGACCGCAGTAGGCCACAGACAATTGAAACCACAAAAAAATGAAAACATAAGGGATGGGGGGAGCAGCTAATTGCATTGCTACAGCCCTGTCCTCTAGCCTGGAGAACATTCTTCTACCTCACACAACACATTAAACCGAAACTAGCCCTAGTGCTTGCTGAAGTCAGGCTGTGTGGGGAACACAAATAGATCATAGGTATACAGTGACTTCCTATGATAACACATCACCCCATTGATCCATGTCCAGTCCCAGAGTCCAACAACAGATAGATATCTGAGTCTGAATCAGTAATTACATTGGGGTTTCAAGGAATAATCTTTTTCCAGTACTGCCAGTCTTCTATATTGTCTTAGTTAGCATTTCTATTGCTGTGAAGAGACACCATGACTGCAGCAACTCTTATAAAGGAAGCATTTAATTGGGAGGCTTTCAGTTCAGTGGTTCAGCCCATTATCATGGTGGGAAGATGGCAGCAGGCAGACATGGTGCTGGAGAAGGAGCTATATCTTTCAGGCAACAGGAAGTGGTCTGTTTCGCTGGGCATGGCTTGAGCCTATAAAAGACCTCAAAGCCCACCTCTATAGTGATACACTTTCTCCAACAAGGACATATCTACTACAATCAGGCCACACCTCCTAATAGTATCATTCCCTTTGGGGCCATTTCTTTCAAATAACCACACATACTTACTAGCATTCTCCCTTCAAATAGCATTGTCTGATTACCTTGACATGCAGTTAGTACATGAAAGGCAGAATGACTGTGAACTCAACTTTGAACCTAAAAGTAGTGTGCTAAGTACTTCCAGTAATGTCTCAGTGAGACTTTATTTGAGGGCGGGTACTTTTGTTGTAAAGAATCAGTTGAACCTGTTGAGTTTTCCCCAGTTGTTGAATTCAACTGTATTAGTATTTGTTTGGATGCTCACATGCATTTGCATTTAGCAAAGACAGGGTGTTCTTCTTGTTGATCCTTTTCCTAGGACCCATTGTTCTGATGGGATCTATGTTTTCTAGCACAAGTTATCACAGACGCATCTTGAATATTTCCTGTCTCTCTTTTGGAATCAGCAATCACACCCAATCCTTGATTAGAAGGGAAGCTTCTAGATTTTATTCTCAAAGCAAGAAAAGGAAGAAAGTGGAAAAAGGGAGAAGGTGCAGAGCCAATAGCATGCTGATTAACAGAGCTGTCTACCGGTGGGTGAAATCTCTATTCCAGAGGTACCTGCCTATGGGCTGTCCCTGGGCTCTGTAAGTATTTTATCTCATTCATTTTCTCCTTTACTCTAGCCATGCCTTACATGTGATAAACTGCATTCCTGTAGAGGGACCATTGCCCCCACTCCTAAGCTGCAGTGTGTTCTTTTTAGCTCTATGTTACTTGCAACTTGCAGCATTGCACATCCCTATGGACTCCCTATGATTGGCTGAATAAGGAAATCAGCCAGCCATGAGGTATCCTGAATGAGACAAGCCAAAGCTCATGATGGAAATGAAGAAGCCAACTTAAGTCTTGCAGCTGAGGCCTGCTTTCTAACATCATCATTTGAACTCTTGCCTTTAGAGAATGGACCTGGAGCTGTGACAGCCTCCATTGCTCTCCTGGCTTGTGCTCTTAGGTCACTCTTGGGCCAGAACCTGGAAGGGAATTGTGGAGGTTAGAATGAGAATGGTCCTCACAGGCTCATAGATTTGAATACTTGTTCACCAGGGGCTGGCACTCACTATTTGAAAGGATTAGGAGGCCTGTTGGAGGAAGTGTATCATTGCCCTTTCAAAAAGCCCATCCCAGCACTCAGGAGGCAGAAGTAGGTGGATCTCAGAGTTTGAAGCCAGCTTAGTCTACAGAGAAAGAGTTCCAGGACACCTAGGGATACCCAGAGACATTCTATTTTAAAAAAACTAAACAACAATAAACACCCCAACAAAAACAACAAAAAGCGCATTCCAAGTCAAGAGTCTCTCCCAGTTGCCTGTGGATCCAGATGTAGAACTCTGAGCTTTCTCCAGCACATGTCTGCCTGCACGCTGCCATGTTCCCCACCAGAATGACCAAGGTCTAAACCTCTGAAACTGTAAGCCATCCCCAATTAAGTGCTTTATAAGAGTTGCCATGGTCATGCTATCTCTTCATAGCAACAGAACATTGACTAAGACAGAGCTAAACAGTGAGTGATACCTAAACTTCCAATATCAGCACCTTAACTGGAACATGGAGAATGAATGGTAACATAGTGTGCTAGCATATTAGTCTGTGAGATTCAGAGTCCTGGTTACTGGTTATCTTTTACTTTCCTGAGTCTCACGCATGATGCATCTGGACTGCAAACTGTTCAGCATGAAAAACTGCTAACTGTTCCCCAAGACAAGTCAAGGTTTCTGTGGAAAGATGTCCCAAAGCTAGATGGCACTGAATCTTAATGGCCAGCTCTATCCTTCCCTTGGAAATTGCTTAGGAACAATAAATTAACACAAATGAGGTTAATTATTTTAGAATCACATAAAAGCCCCAGAAATTAATAATATACTGGTGGGAAACACAGGCTGGTTGTTCTCAAAATAGCCATAATAACTCATGCCATGCAGCTCTACTTGCCTGGATATTGCTAGCGGTGACTTTTGATTTGTTCCTGGGCCCTAAAATTTCTAAAGATTCTGAGGTTTTATCCACATCTCCTCTATCCATAGATGAAGCCTTATCCAGGCACTTTCTTACTTGGATTACTTCTGAATGTTCAATAACTCTGTATAAGAAAAATCATCCTTTCTACTAATAAGGTCATTGAGCCTTGAAGAAGTTGATGAAGTGACTTGTTTGATCTAATGCAAATATGCTAGGGTCCAATACTGGAGTACCTGACCTCATTTGCTGGGTGTCTTCTACCAAATCATGATTTCTGTTTGGATATAGAATCTTCTTGCTGGCTAGGCAGCCTTTGTTCATTTTCAGCTGCCCAACGAACAAAAGACAAATCCCGTATCACGTTCCCTGTGGTTCTTTCCATTTGTGCCCTCTTGTGGTTTCCCAGGAACATCACACAAAATCCTGCTCTCCGAAGATGGCCCTCTATTCTAGCCCACACAAGGATATCTTTTAGAATCTCTATTCAGGAGAGGTCTCTGGGGAAACTGAGGCATTAACATGGGTAAAGGTTTTTCTGTTCTAAAAGAGCTAATCTATCTCTTAAAACTGTAGGCAAGGGTACAGTTCAGTTTTGGCCCAATTCTGTGACTCCCCTCTGGATGCAACCATTTCAAAGTCTAAAGCCAAGCAGGAATTATTCCAGGGGTAAGGAGGCTATTGAGATTTAAGTTTAGCCTCGTTGTACATTTTTAAGTAAATCTGCTTGCTTGTCTGAACCATGTCCTTAGGTAGATATTAGGAAGCCAATGTTTGATGCATTAACGGGAACCAATTCATCCCCTTTCAAGGGCAGCTGAGAACAGCATCTTGAGCAAGTCACAGTAAGTGACAACCACCCTGGAATCAGTTCCTAAGCTCTGACAGCTTTCTTACAGCACAGACTTTTGTGTCAATCAAAGCAATACCCAGTTCTTGAAGATGATGCTGATTTCTTTGGAAGCCAGTGGGCACTTGGGATTACTTCCAGCAGACAGTACTGGGGAAGCCATGTTTCTTTAAGTAAGATGTTTCAAGCAATTCCAGCTGTGAGGATGGGCCTACCTTACCTTCAGATCTTGGAGAAAAAAAATAAAATAAAATATAAGACTCTAGCTTCTTAACCAATTCTCTAGTTCAAGTAGAAGTGGATTTTGTTTAGGCCACCAGAAACTCTGGAGTTTCCAAACAAATTGGGTCAGAAAGGCATCTGCTGCTTCTATCAGGGGAGTAGCCTTGGCAGAGAAAGAGGCCAGCTGCTTCTGATATTGCCTCCTGCTGCTCTTTGGCATCATGCAGCATTGAGGGCTGGGCTGTGATATCAGGAGTCAGGATGCTGATGCTGGCTCTGTGTTGGCAATGGGGCTGATGTGGTCCTGGAGAACTAACTTCCAACTGAGGGAGGGTGACCCTTCTGCATAACTGTGGTGTATTAACAACTGCTTTTTTGGTTCATCACAGAGAGCCTTCATAATGCATTTAGTATACACACACACACACACACACACACACACACACACACGAGTTCAACCTAGCCACGGGAGCTGATGGTCTTTTAGTAATGGCTTGCTACATCTCTGGATTTTCTACTCACATCAGCTGCTTCTGAGTTGGCTGACTGTGTGCATGGGCAACAGTTCCTGATGTCTCTTCTTGGAACTGTCTGATGCTTGCTCATGGCACTAGCACTCTGCACTCAACCTCTGCTTCCTAGGTTTCTGGTCACTCTATTCTGGCTTCTCTAGCTCGAAAGCCTTTCTAGTCTTTCTAATCCTCCAAGTTATAGCTGTCTAATTCCCTGTAGACCCACATGGACCTCCTTGATTCAGGAACCAATTGTCAGCCCTTGCCAGAGCCATACCATCCACTGATACCGAGCCTGTGGGAATTAGCGTGCAAGGTTACTGTCACTGGTGTGTGTGTGTGTGTGTGACAAGGCTCCTACTGAACAGAGTGCCATTGGTCTTGATTTGGATTCCTGCAGACTTACATTGCAAAAGGTTCTCAGACAAGGAAGGATTACTAAATCCCATCTTAAAGAGAGAAACACCCAAGCCCTTGGCTACACTGTTATGTCTTTAGTGACTATAGCACTGCTGGACAAGAGATATGGTAAAGCAATATGGAGTGGCAGGTACAGAGGGCTTTTCCTTCAGAATGTGGACACCAGTGTAGCAGAATGACCTTCAGGAAACTCACTATTTTAAATGAGCATGCCATAGACAATATAAAATTCTACAACCTTAAATCAATCCTAACAGAGACATACAGGGACATCAGGGATGGATCGACAACAGAAGCCATGAGGTCCATCACAAATGTCAACAAGGCCCACCTATCCAGCAGGCCTGTCTGGCGGGACTGCTGAAGGTCATCTGAGATGCTGGGACATCAGCTCCATTTTATTCACCTTCCTTGGACTATGGAGGTGAAAACTCCCAAGACGTGATATGATACCAAGTGAGCTCTGGCTGGCAGAGCATGGATGACTTCTGCATCATGCTATGGGAAAGATAGTATGACAAAGACAGTCTCCTAGCAGAGTGATGCTGCCCGAGAACTCTGCCTCCATCGACTGATACAGATATCACTTGACTGCTTTTTAAATGAGCTTTGTCATCTGCTGTCCTTGATACTGAAGTATACACACAAGCATTTTGCTTGAAGGTTTAAAAAATAGACCCACAACCATAGGAAACCAATAGAAAGTACACATTTGAGGATTGCCACCGACACTATTTAACTGAAGCATGCGACCCATACTCCAACTCTACTTGTCCTGGTTGTCAATGTTTCTCCAATAGTGTTCCCACTATGGTCTACCCTTGTCATGACAGGGGAGCATCTGCCTGCCAGGCTGATACAGAACAGACAAAGAGCCACATCCTCCATTCTCTGAGTAAACAGTCTCCTGGGTTTGTTGTCTGCCCTTGGTGGCTCTAGGCTTATGACACTTGCTCAAGTTTGGACAGCTGACTGTATCTAAGTAAGTGTGCTTTGTAAGATCTCTGTCCCCTATAACAGGTGGCCCTGATAACAGATGGCTCTGTTCCTCGTTTGTGAAGAGAGGAAACCCAGATCCACACTCTCTCTACTTCTGCAGAAAGGGGAGCCCAGCAAAACAGTAACAGACAAGTTCATACACCCACTGAGTTTTTAGCTTTCACTGATTTGTACAGCAGGTGGTCCTGCACATGGGAGGTCTGTGCTGGGCACTAAGACTCCTATGATCATTCACAAAGACTTCAAATAGTTAGCAAAGAAAGAGGCATATGCAAGAAAGAGTTACATATTTCACATCAAGAATGAGATATTTCCCTTTTATTTTTCCTGCTAGCGCTGTGCCTGGAGCCTGTTCCTAACTTGGGGAGAAGGTTAAGAAACTGGTGCTCACCACAGCACAGCACTCTGTCCAAGGAGTAAGACAGCATCATCACACCAGCTGCTCTAAGCAAACTCATACTGTAAATACACAATGAACCTGGCTGAGGGTACAGAGCTTCCTAGGACTGACTCTAATATTCTAGCACTGCGCCATCAGCAGTCTTTAATAAAAGACCCTAGAAAATTATTTTAGAATCCTTACATGAAAAGGTAACTACAAATGGCTGCGTACAATTCAGTGGTCTGCTTCTGTTGAAATTCATGCACGGTGGGGAGCCAACAGAGTACCCATCTGAATTATTTTTGAAGTTCAACTTGGCTGAAGGTGGGGAGCTTGTCATCCTGCAAAAGAACAGTTTCTGTCTGAAGGTGTGCAAGGAAGTGAGGCTGTGATTCATCTCAGAAATAGATCAAGTGGCCACCAAAGGATGCTTAAGATTCCAAAGCAAAAGGAGGAGGGTTATCAATGAACTGTAGCTAAGATCACACGTTCCTTATCTGCAAAGAGAAAGAGGATGTGATAAGCTGCAGTGTGAAACAGAATTCATTTGAAAGATAAAATACAGAAGCTCCAAGGCCTGAAGCAGAGCCTCCCTTTCCTCTTCTGTCTGCCACCCTAATGTCTGGAATTTCATTAAAACGGAATAATCACCTATCTAGAGCTAGCAAAACTTTTGTGGGTGACTCCCCATCTTTAGTCCTCAAGAGAATCTACTGACAGTGTTGCTAAAATGTAAGTGTTCCAGGTCCAAGGTCCCTGAAAATATAGAAACACAGAAAGACTGTATCTTAACAAGCATCCCAAGGTGATGGTCATTTCCTCTTTATAACTCAACTGTCCTTTACTCCTCAACTGTTGTCTGTGATCTATTAGTAACTCTTGGAATTAGTTTAATGACTGAAGGACAGGGCAGGGGCTGTATGGAAGACATGGGTAGAAAATAAACATTGGAACAAACTGAGACATGATTTCTGCCTGAGTTTCATGTCACTGCGGCCACTTTGAGAAGGGATGCACTTCAATTTTCTGTGCCAAAGTCTATGTGTTGATTTTGAACCTGTAGTGAGGCAGGACATCCTGGTTGTCAGAGACCAGATATGGACCATACATAGTGGACAAAAGGCCAGAGATGAAGCTCAGCTTTGGCAATGCGTTTGCCTAGCATGCATGAAGCCCTCAGTCCCACCCCCAGCACCTCGTAAAACCAGAAATGGCAATTGTAATCCAAGTGCATGTAGGAGGACCAGATATTTAAGGCTACATAATGAGTTTGAGGCCCATCCTGGGCTACATGAAAACATGTCTTAAAAGACAAAGAAATGTTATGTTCTGCAAAGACTCATTTGCTTTTTCTAATTAGGCTTCTCCTTCCATGGTTCTACCACCTCCCAAAAACTTATTCAAATTTTGAATCTTGAATGGATTATGCCATCAATTAAGTCAAAACCCTCATTATCTAATTATTTATGGAAATGTCTTTTGATACCCAGAAGTGTCCTAGGTGCCTCTCAGCTCCATCCAGTTCTAAACTGTAGTTGGTTGTTTTACTATTTACTTTTGGGGGGCCCAAATCCAGCTCCCAAATAAATAACACAGAAACCTATTCTTTCTTAAAAATGCCTGGCCTTAGCTTGGCTTAGCCTTAGCCAGTTTTTCTTTTTCTTTTCAAAAATATCATTTATTTTGTATACACACACCAGAAGAGGGGCACCAGATCTCATTATAGATGGTTGTGAGCCACCATGTGGATGTTGGGAATTGAACTCAGGTCCTCTGGAAGAACAGTCAGTGCTCTTAACCTCTGAGCCATCTCTCCAGCCCCTAAGCTACCTTTTCTTAAATCATCTTGTCTACCTTTCTCTATTATATATACTTTTTTTTTTTTTTTTTTTTTTTTTTTTTTTTTTTTTTTTTTTTTTTGCTTCTTACACCATGGCTTGTGTCCCTCTCCTCTCCTTTTGTTACTTTTAATCCCTATTGCCAAGATCTCTCTTCCTATTTATTCTCTCTGCCTGCCAGCCCCACCTATCCTTTCTCTGCCCAGCTATTGGCCATTCAGCTCTTTATTAGACCAATCAGGTGTTTTGGACAGGCAAAGTAACACAGATTCACAGAATTAAATAAATGCAATGTAAAATATGAAACACATTTTTTTTTGCATTATTAAACAAATATTCAGCAGCATACAAGAATGTAAGATCTCTTTAACTAATATTCCACAATAGTAAATTAGTCACAGTCAAGCAAGGAACAGACAAGCTAACACTTCTCTGTGAAGGTGATGGTAGTGACCCACCCCAAGATGCTTTGCTTGAGCCTTTTATTTTCCTTGTCTTTCTTACAAAAAGAAAGGATGGATGTGTGTCTATTCATTCATTCTATCTTGATCTAACCTGGACATAAATGGGTTCAAACTTTAGGCAAGTGAGAACCACCAGAAAAACTGAAAGAGAAAAGTCACACCAAGCATGTTTAGAGTCATTTGTGCCCCTACCCTGTTCACTTTGATTACTCCAGCCTCTGGGAAATTCTTTTACTGTAACCTTTTAGGGACTGAAAATCAGCCTTTGTTCAGACTCTGGCTGGCCTGGTTATCTTAGACCTAAAGAAGGAGTGAAGTTTCCAGCTCTGTGGCTCCTTCTTCATGTTGCCACTGAGTTCTGACAAAAGCTTATGACAAACAGGCAGGATCAGAGTAGGTAACTGTAATCTCTCAGTGTTGTTTGACTACATAATATTCCCCATGACATTACTGTCATTGATTCATCCTAGGTACTAGCAATATATTTGGAGGCGGTGGAAACTTTTGCAAGTGGTACATAGGTGGAGGAAATAGGTTTCTGGCAATGGGTCTGTAGGAACATTTTATCACTGATTGCTTCCTGCATTGTTCTCTGCTTTCTGGTTCATGATGTCAAAAGAGCATCTCAGACATGCCACACCTACTGGGATGAACTGCATCCTCTGAAACCATGAACAAAACTGAGTCCTTTTTTCTACAATCATTAGACACTCCATCACAGCAATGAAAATTGACTAAAACAATCCACATGTTAGTATGCTTTCCCACAGTGTCAGGTACTCAAATACACACACACACACACACACACACACACACAAGACACAGGCACAATCAAGCGTCATTACTCCAAGGTCAGTCTCTTTGTTAGTAAACATTTCCTTCTCAACCACTGGAGTGTGCTAAGCAGCAAACACATTAGATGGCCAATGGGGTAACCAAATCCACCTGAAGGTACCTGAGATGTTCTCAGAAGCTGCCTCAAGAATCAGCTCACTGACCCCATCTTAACTAAACACTCTGGGGGGTTCTAATCCTAGAGTGCCACTTAGTTTTTGAGAGCCTTGGTTTTTTGGGGAGCAGCTTAGAGTAGGGTAAAGCTATATGAGAAATGCACATAAAACCACTATCTAGGAAAAATGACTGGAATAAAGGGGAAAAATCAAGGTGACATTTATCAGGCCACAATGACCCATTTGCACCCATGATTTTATGACTACCCCCCAATTCATACGCTGGTGCACAAATGTGCCAATTGATTCACTACCAACTGTTAGATTAATAAGTGAGCAATACAGTTTTCCTTTTTAGTAAGATTTGCATTTCAGCAGAGGCCCATTGAAAACTCTCAGTTAAAACAATATACATGTCCAGTTTACTGTTATGATTTTTGCTGAATGCTTTCAGTGCTGGTATGATAGAGAGACAAGATGTCTATGTTCCTGGGCCATAAGTAACTGTCTTTAAGGAGATGGCTTCAGTCCAGGAAGAAAAAAAAAGAGACAATTTCATATTGCAAGTTTTCATATCATATGAGTAAGAATAATAGTGTGTCAATTCAAAACATCTATTGTGTGGGCTAAACATATGCAACAAATAGACAGTATTCGGTACATGTTGATATCATTTCTTTGAGCCTAAGAACAGGAAGTAAACAAGCCTGGTTATCTCAACCTGGGTAAAAACTGGGGGAAGAAGAAAAGGCAGTGAAGTCTAGGAGGGTTGGCTTTCTTCTTGGCACAGCAGAATTAACATTGAACATGTAGCTTTGCAGTTTAATGGCCATGGGATTTCCTATGGCATGACAGTATGTCAATCTGCGTGTTAGGGTATATGAGCTACCAAACAGATATATTTAAGACAAACAAACAAACTAAACTATGTAATGGGGTTCAATCTGGATCCTAATTAGAAAATTCCAGAAGCATCTTTGCTTTACTGAAATTCTCCTAATACAAAGAACACTGGTCATATAAGAATATTTTCATGCCTGAAATACATTATGCTTTTTGATATTCCTTTGCATTTATTTATTGTTGTGCTAGGAATGTTTCTCCACTTCCTGCCTCACCTCCTCTGCACATTCAGTTCTATGTCTAGGAAGCTTTTCCGTTTCCTTCATGGTGGCGGAAGTGCCACCTTCTGCACTCTCGAGGGTTGGGGCTGACAATGTACTGACTCCACCATCTCCCCACAGTTTCCTAGATGTTTTCCCATTAGACTCTGTGCTCCACACGGATGGACAGTACATCCTTTGAGGGAATGTGTATATACAGTCTACACAGTCAAATGAATGAACTTTATGGTAAAAATAAAGAACTAGACTCAGAGTTAACTGATTACATTATCTCCCCAACCCTGCACTCTGTCAGCTACAAAACAAATAGCTATGTTTTCTAAGGCAGTTAGGGGAATGACGTCTTTATAGAAAAAGGGAAAGTGGTGGCCCTGTTAATTCCTTTTGCCCTGACATTGATGTATTCTGTTGAGTAAAATCAATTATGTTAGATTATTATTAATGATAGGAGCACCTTAGTTCTCATGAAAAGTGGGGTTGGTGTTATCACTTTTGTCCATCTTCATAGATTAAAAAGGCTATGTAAGCTGGAGACACCTCCCTGCCACTCACGGCTCACACTGGCCTGGGATTCACTGGTGCTGTTGAACTTGTGTTGCTTAATCTCTGCACGTAGCTCTTGAGTGTGGCCAAGTGTGATAGGGAGTTTTCTCCACAAAGTGGACAATATTATAGTCTAACATGGAACATAACCAAGGGTCATTCTATGGGGTGATAGATATATTATATATTTAATAAAATTATTCTGAATATCAGAAGACAGAGCAATCTCTCCAGCAGGGTTTTTTTTTTTTTTTTTTTTTTTTTTTTTTTTTTTTTTTTTTTTTTTTTTTTTTTTTTTTTTTTTTTTTTTTTTTTTTTTTTTTTTTTTTTTTTTTTTTTTTTTTTTTTTTTTTTTTTTTTTTTTTTTTTTTTTTTTTTTTTTTTTTTTTTTTGTAGATAGGGTTTTCTGTGTAACAGTCCTAGCTGTCCTGGAACTTGCTCTATAGACCAAGCTAGCCTTGAACTCACAGAAATCCAGACTATCTCTGTCTCTCTAGTGATGGGATTAAAGGCATGGGTCACTCCTCCCTGCCCTTCATGTCTTGGTTGTGGGTGATTCTGTCCTCTGATATTCCAGACAAATTTTATTAAATATACAATATATCACCACAACTCTGCCCTGGCCCAGGACATTGAATGATGTGTTGAGAGTTTTACGTCTACTGGAGGTCTGTAATTTAGGAGTAAACCTTTTTACAGTGAACTTTAGGCCTCTTATCAAATGATACATAAAAATCCATACCTTCTCAATGAACACAGACTAATTCATCAGCATTCCACATAACATTGGCATTTCACATTTTTGTAAGACTTTGACCAATTTTTGATAAACACATTGCCTGAAAAATCAACCTTCCTGGGCCAATCTTCCCAGGGGACATGTTTTAACAGGTAAGTCTCCAGGGCTTTGGTTTTCAGCCCTGCCTTCTCTCTCTGGCTGGGCCCACAGGAGAGGTCATGGCCGAGCTTGTATCAAAGCAAAAGTGCCATGCAGAACAGCTGGTATATGTGCCATCAGGGAAGGAGGAGGAAGTCCACTGACCTTGTGAAGCTCCACAGGAGTTGGGGACATGATCTCCTTTATTTCTTGTTTCATTTTCCTTAGAGTTACTGACTTCCTGCCCACATCTGAGGGTAGGGTGTTGCTACGTGTCGTTTGGCTGTAGTGTGGCCGTGAACTGCTCCGTTCCTGGAAGCTGGCCTGCCGCCCCAGCTGACTGCGAGCCGTTGGAGCCTCATGATTCAAACTCATGGTGCTCCCCGACATGATTGTTGCCTGTGGCATTGACAATTTTCAGACACAATTAAGCCACGGATAAGGAAAGGGTTTGCTTGCTCAACATTAAGCACAATTCTCCTTCTGCCCAGTCAAAATATGGTGTCTTCAGGGCATAACCAAAGGCTGGAGAATGGACGCACTAGCTGAACTATGAAAGTCTGGAACACGCTTTGCAATTACATTTATAATGCACATCTCAAATCCAATGGAAGTATGTAAGCCCCTGAGTTTATTTAATCAAATACCACCCCTAGCAATGTCGAGGCAAATTGAAAAGCTCCAGCGTTAGTTTACTGCAAACTGCATTTTAAGCACTAACCTCCCACCCAGTTGGGAATCGCAAAGCCACATTCAGCGTGCCTCCGAAAAACAGTCAGAGAACGACACAGTGTGGGCCAAGCTGCTGCACATTGTGGTACTACCTTTAGCTACAACAGAAGCAGTCTTAGGCTGGAATGACATGTTGGATGCAGAGGCAAAGAGGCCTCCTAACATTTCCTGCCTGGCACTGTCAAGACCGTCTTGCTTTTGGCCCAGTGACCTGCCTAGAAGCTTGTAGACGCATCTTTTAATATTCATCAACATTTGGCTTCTGCATCTCATGATGCAGACAGCATTTCTTAGAAATGGTCTTTGTGCAATAGTCTCAGAGAATTTTTTTTTAAATTACCCTTTTTATATTGGATTCAACCATTTGCTCAATCATTGCTCAACTCTGAGACTTAGATTGGATTTTACCAATGAAAGGGAAGTCTGTTCGGCTTCAAATATATTCCCTGGATAATACATAAGCAATGGCAAGATTACAACCCTGAATCTCAGAAGTGGAACAAAAAAAGGGCTTGAAAGCAGTATCATGATGGGAATGGGCATTTCTGATATTAAAGAATGCCAGGATTCTAAAAACAGGACTGTGGCCATCTCTCTATTCCTTATATGATGCTTATATACATAGTATGCCCCGGTAAAGGTGACTGGAACAATAGAAACAGAAATTATGTCCACACCCATGTGAATAAGCAAAATATGGCTTGTTTACACTAATGAAAAAGCTATAAATAACAAAGCTTGGTTTGTTAAACTCTTTTAAATGTATTCACTAATTTAAGTCTTATAAGTCTGTAAGGTAGGTGCTTCATTCATCCCAATTTATAGGAGACTGAAGCACAAAGAATTTTACTTGCCCAAGGTCATACAAGCTGTAAAACTGAACCAGGGTTCTACCTGTAGCTGTTTATCAGAGGGAACACAGCAAGAGAGCAGCATTTTTATCTGTTGTCTCATGTAAGAGTTTATACCGCTCCATGGATGTTCAGTTTATATGTGTGTCACCAGGAACGCACAACAGCCAAGTATTGGCACAAATATACGTAGAACAAACAACGTGTGAAAAAAGAAGCAAAGCCGGCAAATACGTTCTGACTGGCCCACTTAGCTCAGGGATGCTTTTGAGAACGGAAGTTCTGGCTGCAGATAACCCTTGCCGATTACTGAGCACTGCATACGGGATCACTTAATATTCAATAACAGCACAGGTAGACTTTATAGTTACATGTCTCATTTCTTCACAATGGGAGGAAGAAGAGGACGCCTGGGTAGGGTCTATAACTTGTCACAGGTCTGATATAAGAACCCTAGCAGTTTGCTTGTAGTCTCTGGGTCTCTGGCTTCTCTGGTCATATAAAACTTCCCTTTTGCAGATAAAAAGTCTCTAATATTTAAGCAAATATAGGTACCTAGCATTGCATATTTCTGATAAATACCCTTTTATTTTTGAAGCTTATTGATATTTCTCTGTGCTCAGCTGTGTTGGTGTCAAGGACATCTTTAATTTGATGGCACTTACATACATTGCTTCTGTGTTTAATCTGTGGTAACTGACAGAACCCAGTGGTCATTTTTCCCTGGCAGGGGTGACTATACATTCATTGTAACCCTAACCCTAACCCTAACCCTAACCTACTTAGAATATTTATCTGCTTTATTTGTATCTATTTTTTCTTTCTCTCTCTCTCTCTCTCTTTTTTTTTCTGTGTGTGAAATTCACAGGAAGCATGTGGGGAATAGAACACTCAGTCACTGAGTCTTGGGGCTGACAGTCTGGCTTTGAGTCTTAGCTGCCAGAGGAGACACCAAGAACAGGTTTCACTAGGGTCCAGTGGCCCAGAGGAGAGGCAAAAAGAGCCCCATTCAAGTTTTCAAGCCATGACTGAATTACTCACTAACAGTGAATTTCAAGGGAATTAATAGCATCTAAAAAGAATTATAAAAGTCAAAAGAACAAATATAATTCAGGTTCAGATATCTGGTTAAACTTCTGACTATTAAAAAGTTAAAGTAGCATTAATTAAGAAACAGCAAACTCAGTACTTGATTTTTATTGTATATTTTTTAAACATCAAGTTCTCTATTTATCATTATGTTAAATAGTAGATCACTATAATTTCTATTTTTTAAAGTATTTTATATTTTTTAAGACAAGGTTTCTCTGTGTAGCCCTGGCTGTCCTGGAACTCACTATGTAGATTAGGCTGGTCTTGAACTCATAGAGATCCGCCTGCCTCTGCCTCCCAAATGCTGCCACCTGGCAATTCCTATGTTTTATATAAGCAAAATCTGGTAAGGGAGGTTAAGAATTGCTCAAAGACTTAGTTTGAGCGTTTAGCATCAAGGAAGGCTTTACATTTTTCAGTGTTAAAGTTGAACCTAAATTATTGCTAGCAATAATGAAAATGATTAGTAAATTCTCATTTTAATCACAATTATTTTAGTTAATCTATATTTATGAAATCCATAGTTTACTTTAACTTTTGACATTGAAGGTAAATTTCATCCACAGGACTCTAGCTTCAATAAAAATATAACAGCTTTCCCAAATAAGAGAACATAATTCACTTAAACAATTGTTCAAGTTTTATGACAATGTGCAAATATGACTCTAATCTATGAACGTGGTGAGCATTCCTCTGAGCTGAAAATTTAACTTCTCTTTGGCTTAAAGCTCAGCCCCATTCCTTTCTGCATTTGTAATTTCCAGGGCCACATCACATAAGGCTGTGATGGAGGTAGAGGCAGGCTGCTGTAACATACTTCCAGGACCGTGGTTTCCATGAGCTAACTCAATTTCCAGGTAATGTCCTGGGCTCACCCAGTTACTTTATATAAGACATTTAATAGATACAATGTATAATATAACATAAGAAGAGTGAGTTCCACAGGAGAAAAATATCAAAATGGGAAATAGTGGGAGCCAAAGTAAGCTAGGCGAGGGCTTTTGCTCAAGAATTATGACTTGTGTTTCTTATTCAGCCTGTGCCACTTGTATTTCTATATACAGGGGGTGGTAAAAGTTTAAATAAACCAGCTGGCACTTCAGAATTGTGCTCTTTTTGAAAATTGTATAAAGAAGGAATCAATATCTCACAGCTTAATTTAAAATTTATAAGTCTATCCATGCCCAGGTCCTTTAACTGTGCTCTGAAGCCAAAATTCATGCCATGTAATACTATGGGTGTCTATAAATTCAAACTACTGTTTTCCTTTAGAATTCTCTTTGCAGAGTCACGAACATTAGAACCACATAAAGTATCCACGCATGCAATTGAGAAGCAAAATAATATAAAGATGAGTAACCATTTTAGAATTGCAAAACTTCTACCCGGTTGTGCCATTCACATTCCTTATAGTGACTTGGGGACCTCATATGACATCAAAACAAAAATGAGACTTTCACCACTTTACTTTTTACAGCTTAGAAACTTTAAAAGAACATAAAAGGAAACATGCCAGGCCTTCCCAGACTAAGTCTGAACAGTGTCAGCAGATTCAAGGCTTTAAAGAAACTGCCCAGAGTTCAGCTGTTACGATCCAGCTTGTTCCTCCTCAGATTCCGGTGAAGTTAATACATAATTAAGATTTCCAATGAACAGTAAAGCAGGGAGTAATATTTTGCCTGCCTGTCAAATAGACTGGCCTTTTTAAGCAGCCACATAATTATCAACTTAAGAGCAAAATGAAATATAACTGTGTTTCCTCTTATGTTCCTCTTAACGATCAAATTAATTTTCTATACCAGGTACAAATGAAAACATGCCAAAGAAACCTTTCTAAAGCGGCTAAGAGAATGAGATGCACCACTGTTGGGAGACTGGGCTGGCTCCTTAGCCATTTGGTGGGAAACAGGTACAGTCAGGATTAGCAAGGGAGCAATGGCGGAAGCCACAAGTCAGTAAGAACTGCATTGTATAAAATCAAACTGCTGTCTGGAAGGCAAGGGTAGGGGAGGCAGCTTCACAAGCAAAAGTATAAACAGAAAGGGTAGCTACCAAGAGAGTCATGTTTCTCAATGACACACGCCTGTCAGCTTTCTCCTGTGGAAAGGGGTTAAAGCTTTTAAATGAACTGCTGTGATCAATGCAAACGTAAAAGGACCAAAAACAAAACGAAATAAAAAAAAATGAATGTAGAAACAAGATAAGCAGCGGGACCAAGTCTACCTCAAGTTCTCTCAGGATCCCCGACTGGCCGCAGGTCTCCAGGTCCTCCAATGCTTGAGACCAGAAGTTTTCCTCTTGTTCAGCCTCAGCACTGTCAGAAGCCCCTGTGAAACTGCCCGCAAGAAACATATTCTTTATTAAGGAAGATGCGCACACACACACAGTGCATATATGCACACAAACTTGCACACACATGTACATACACTTCTGTAATCAACTATTTCTCCTCATTTTACATTAAAAAAGGAGAGAAAAGACGATCCACTATCACCAGGGTTTCTTTGGACTGTGGCCTCCAAGTAAAGGCACCTGATATGTTAGGAATACTAAGTGGCATGTAGAATTAAATGGCCTTTGTCACTATTAGTTGGCTTTCAGAATATTCGTGGCTATTGCTGACTGGCTGCACTGATGTGGCTGTGCTGTGCTGTGGTGGATGGCACCATGGAATTATATTTCCTCTGCTACATCTATGGGGAAGGACAAATCTCTCCTAAGAATTTATAAAATCCTTATAAACAAATTAATGCTTTCACTTTTTAATTTTCTTAAAAAATATTTTGATAAGGAACCAACCCTAAGGTATAATTAATTCTTTATTAAAGAAGTATGGAACTGGGGCTTAGTTGGTACAATGCTCTCTCTGTAAGTATGAACACCTAAGCCTGATACCTAGTATCTATTTGGGAAAGGATATGGAAGTATACACTAGGGATCCCAGCATTAGGAATGTAGAGACAGATAGCTCCCTGGCCCTGCTATTCATGAGCTCACTCATTTGTGAGCTCTGAGTAGATGGGTTCCTGTGGTTGCACAGGCACATGTACACACACACACACACACACACAGGCCCCTCTGTGGTTCAATTGTTGGACTGATGGTAGACACTTGTAATCCCAACACGTAGGAGTCTTTGGCAAAGAGTAGCTTCAGGTAAGCCTGGGGCTCAATATGGAGACTCTGTCTCAAAGCAAAGAAACTCTTGATATTGCTTACATGTGACTTAGTGGGAGACTGACTGCCTGTAGGAGAAGGGAAAGGAGCTTCTTGCCACAGAAAGGACATGGCTCCTAGAAGCTCTCATGTTGTGTCCTTCCCGCTCCTCCAAGCTACTCTGGGAAACTACGCTGTTGCTTGGTGCTAGCCAGCTACCACTGGGCAGGCACACATTTTGGAAACCTTCTATGTAGCTGATGTGGATAGTTCAAATTGTCAAATGGTGACCTCACAAGGTCAATGCTAAGAAAAGGTGCCACGGGATGTAGTAGAGAAGTGAAACTCCTACATCTGAGACCTAGAAGCTACCTTGGACAGGGCAGCAGTTGGGGTGCGGGGGCGGGGGGGGCAACCTTACCCGCTGGCTGTGGACCGTTCCCAGTCTTCATTACTCAGACCCACATCTGGATAAGTCTGGCTTCGTGGTTTGGGGACCGGGGACAGGCTGCCTCTTTGTTTTGGACTCCTCCAATCATAGGTGTTGAAATTGTATCCTGAAGTCTGAAAAGTGGAGCCTGAAACAGAAGCAAGGCATTAGAGCAGATGGACGTGAGGATTATCTTATCTATTGAGATATGATGTCACTGGCCAGAAGATCGTGGGATAGCAAAGTAATAGCAACAAAGTAACAGCAAACACATGGTGCTTCTCATCTGACCTCACTGCTCTAAGGGCTTTCTTCATAGCTAGCTATGCTACTATAATTATTTACAATTAAAAGACAGTGTTCAAGGCTTTGAAGAGTGGTATCTAAGCCTTCTAGGGGCTTCACAGTTTCAGGTCCTTCAGTGCTATATGCACTGTTCCATGTTCACCACCTGCCTTGACTGACACAGGTCAGGCTCTGGACCCACCAGTTTCACTTCTTACCTCTCCTTTCGGACCTGTTCCACCATGTTTCAATGACAAGACTCAATTCTCATTTATTTCAACCCCTTGAGGGTGCCTGGTCATTTATTTCAACCCCTTGGCCTGGAGTATAGGGAGTATAAGTATGAGCCACTGAATCCAGGGGTAGGTTGGAAAAGCCTTGCTCCAGGGAAAAGGGTACCAAGAAGCTGGGTCAGAGTTGAACCAGGTGAACTCAGGGTAAGGCATTTATTCTTCCACACTGCTCCACCATCTGTCTCTCTGTGAAAGTCAGCAGTAGGAAAGATGTCAAGGTGAGAGAGCTTGAGCATTGGTATGTTTATAGGAACTGCAATACAAAGACTGAGTTTGCTGAATTGGGGGTGTGTGTGTAAGTCTGAATAGCCTGATGGGCAAGACATTGGGGAATTAAGAAAGAATTAGGTTATGCAATATGCATTACCCTTGAATTTCAGCCAAGTGTTTAACACCAAAGTTTTAACACTAATAGATTTAAAGGATATTTACAACAAGAGAGAAATTACATTCTTGGCAAGTATTTTGAGGAAAGCATTTAGAAGGCAACTTCAAATATATGGTATTTAGTTTTTTAGTATACTTTTTTCGGTTTAACTGAGAAATCAAGAACATATGCATAGGACTCAATTCACAGCTTGTATTATAAGTATCACACATTTCTTGTTTCATTTCCTCAGGTTGTATAAACACACACATAGAGCTTAATAGCAGAATACATGCTTTACTGTATTTAAGGAGTTCAACATAACAAACAGCCCAGGTCATTAACGGGTCAAAGGATGGGACAAACAAAAGCTTGAAGTTAGCATGCCAGTATTTATTAGGTCTAAGGAACATTAGATAGTGTGGACCAAGCTGGAAAGAGAAATGGAAAAGATGACGTGGTAATTAGGCCTACTCTCTACTCCCAAATCCATCAGTGTGTTCATTCCACCCCCAAGAAGAAGCTCTGGTCTCTGTCACCACCTACACGAGTTCTTCCTTGCAGGAGAAAGGTAAGTCACGTGATTAGCCAGATTAGACCCATTGCTGTCCCTGCCCATCTCCCACAGCTACCAGGCTATGTGGTAAACTAGGGCTAATCTGTGAGATGTCCTGACCATTCCCAGGGCCAAGAGACTTCTCAGAAGAATCCTTACAATTCTTCTTCCAGATGCTGGAAATGCAAACCAAACAGCTGGAACACTGGTAATTGTTTGTAGCAAGAAATGATCCGAAAGGATGAAAGTGCTAAATATTTAGGAGAATAGATCCCCAAATACTACAGTTATATATCAGTTTTTATATGCCTACATATTTAAAATTAAAATCATGTCACTGTTAGGGCTTGGAAAAAAAGTTTTCTGATTCTGGTTGCAAGATAGACCTAGCTTCTTTAGCATGTGTACTTTGTCTTTGCAGGAGAATGCACATGTACACACACACACACACACACACACACACACACACACTTTAGAGCTAACTCGAACTTTTACTTCTCAATATATTTTGGACTGATAAAGAACAAGGTGTCTCACCATATGAAAATGCTGATCATTTCCAGGGACTAGGGAGATGGGCAGGGAAAATTATACTAGGGAACAGAACTTGCATAATGAAGAATATAGGATATAATGGAGTTATGTGCACCCTAGAGAGGCCTAGTTACAGAGAATTCTATGTTGGAAACTCAAGGCCTTTGGCTTTAGCTTGTAACATCACAGAAGCAGAAGGAAAAAAAAAGAGTATTTGAGCTTTTTTATTTTTGAAGAGAGTCTATAGTATGACTATATTTGCTTTTCCTCAACACTGACAGGACTATGAGATAAGATTAGACACTCAAAAGAAGAGTTGAGTGAGAATGTAGGCGTGATACTCCAGACTTGACAGAGGGTGCTTAACAAAGGCAGCAGTGGTAAGGAGACACAGCATGCTAATCAGCAGAGGCAGTAAGATGCGTGGGCCCTGAAATCAGGGGTGCCACTGCCTCCCCCAGGCTCTGCATGACAGCATGAGACAATAAATCCACACTTTGTCTGAATGCAATCATGCTGGTTTTTATTTACAGACAGCTGAATGCAATCCTTAACTGATACAGGTGGATGGCAACACTATGACTTAAAGTGGAGAAAATTAGACAGGTAAAAGCAGGGTCTTTTTAGAGGCAGGAAGATAACAAAGCCTGAGGAATACTCTTTTACCCTGGGATCAAACCAAACTTGTAAACAAAATATAAACTGCAAAAATATAATTAAAATTTGTTTGGATTTAATGGCTGTGCAAGTGCGTGAAATTAAAATGCACTTATGATATTTAAAACTACATATGTAAAAGAGAGAGAGAGAGAGAGAGAGAGAGAGAGAGAGAGAGAGAGAGAGAGAGAGAGAGAAAGAGAGAGAGAATGCATGTCTGTGTATGGTGGAAACTTATGTTTGGTATCTTCCTCAAATGCTTTCCATTTATTTTTTGAGGCAGGATCTCTCCCCAAACCTAGAGCTTTTTGACTGGTATCAGGTCTTAGGAATCCTCCCTTCTCTTCCTTTACAGCGCTGGGACACCCCTGACTGTTTTGTTTGTTTTACTGTAGGTGGAGAGACTGACTCTGCTCCATATGCTTCTGTGGAAGATACTTTATCAACCGAGGCATCACCCCAGCTTCCATAAATTGCATTTTAAGTGAAACATTGATCAAATAAATTGTAAAAATATATGTTGTAAATAATCACTGCCTTGATTCAGAACTGGAAACCTTTACCTCTTGCTTTTTTATTTCTTCTGCACATTGGTTTTAATATCGAGGTTTATATTTTGTGTCGTAATGAGGGTTTAAAATTCAGTCACGATTCTTTCTGCTGAGCACAATGTTTTGTTTTATTTATTTGCAGAACGGAAGGTAAAGCTTCACAAATGTAGGTGCTTCTAAATTATCTTGGCATGGTGATTTTCATTTTTAGGAATAATAAATCTGAGATATTTGTAAAGTCCTGACACTTCAACCTACTCACACTGGCTTTTCTGTATGTATTTTCCATTGATAGCTTTTAATTCCCACCCAGTCTTCATCAGAAAAGGAAGTTAGTGTTGCCTCCTACATAAAAAGTTAGAAAATTATTTTTGGGGAATTTACTCCTTGACTCTATAATTTGGGGCAGTAGGTCTTGTGCCTTCTAGTTTTGGAAAACAATTTTAGCACAAGAAGGCAAGCCAGACGATCTTGGCCAGATTTCTTTTTTCAAAGACCCAGTTTTGTTAAGAACAAGCAAATCAAATCATATGCTCGAGTGGCTATTTGTAATTTTTCCTGCCAATAAACGTTTCACGTGTTTATGCTTGAGAAATGGCAGAGGCAAAAAGTTCAGCCCACTTTCAGATGTCACCCCTGAAAGTGAGTACAAATAGCAGAACCCCAACCCCGTCCTCATGGTGACTGTAATAGGTGACTCCGTCCATAAATCCGAGCCCAAATACACCAGGGAAATCAGCAAATTCAGGGAAAGTCACAGGAGATGCGGAGGCAGTGGTGTGCATGGTAGCACCGGGCTGAGAGAAGACTCATGCGGTCAGAGACTCACAGAGACCTGTTGAGCCAAAACAGAGGCCAGGGCAGAGACAAAGCCGGGGTGGTTTGCTTAGAACGTGAAGATGCCCTGAAGTGGCTGGTTGCAGTGAACACCCTGGACCCTGTCTATCACTGGAGGAAAGTCAGTGGACTGAGAGAGGGCACCAGTGAGCACTGCAGCTTCAGCTGGGGAAGCCCTGGTCCTGTTGCCATGGTGAAGTGGCTATGGGTGGCTAGCCCAGAGCACAGTGTGAGCTTGTGACTTGCTCAGCACCCCTAGCAAACTTCAAGTACAGGGTAGATTCACTGAATGTGGTGGTGAGTGATAATTTTTAAAGGGTGGGAACAAGCTGTATGCAAGGTTTGTATTAAAAGAATGGTGTGGGGGGGCAACCAGGCAGTGGTGGTGCTCATCTTTAATCCCAGCACTTGGGAGGGAGAGACAAGTGGGTCGCTGTGAGTTCTAGCCCGGCCTGGTCTACAGAGTGAGTTCTAGGGTTGTTACACAGAAAAACCCATCTCTAACAACCCCTTCCCCCAAGAATAGAGGGAAGAAAGGAAGGGAGAGGGAGGGAGGGAGGGAAGGAAGGAGGGAGGGAGGGAGGGCGGGAGGGAGGAGGGAGAAAACAAAGTATAACAGGAAAAGCCTGTCATCCTGTAATGAAGCAAATGCTGAAGGGGACCAAACAGAACATCAATATATATATATATACATATATATATATATATATCAAAGCCATCTTCTATAGAACTAGAGATCAAAGTAGAAGAACCAGAACTCAGTGGAAACTGGGCAAGTTGATGGAGATGATCCACGGGGCATGCGGAGACCAGAGGACAGGTTGGAAGGAAATAGGAAATATCACCACAGGAGGATGGGTGAGCCTGGGCTGTCAGTGTAGTAGTTTGTGTTCCTTAACTACATCTTCAGAGAGCTGGGCTCTGATTGTGCACACTGGCGTCTGTTACTGACCTCTGTCACCCTTCTGGACACAGCAAGGTGATGCGGGAAAGCATTGATGATGCGCTCATTCAAGCCAGGAAAGGAACAAAATCCGGGACACTGAATAGAAGAGTTAAACCAAAGGCAAAATGTTTTCTCAAAGACCCAGACTGGAAATAATAAGTTAACACAACTGACAATTTCTGGGGGAAAAATAAAGAAAATCACTAATAATCTAATCATGGAAACATTAGTAACACAAGTATATTAAGGAAAGGATATTAGAGATTTGTTTAGAAGCTGAGAAAACAAAAGAATTAATCAAGAGATTACTTAATTATATGCAAATGTATTTAATCTTGGATAAAAAGACTTTTTCTAAGGAAAATAAAATGGTCAAAGTGACTTCAACATCAGACAGAAATATAGCTACCTGAGTTGATTACAGAGCCTATACAGAGACCACAAGAGCATCAACTTCCCTGAGGATGAGAATTCAGGAGATGACAATTTACTGTCTCCTTTTATATTGATTTTTGCTGTATCCCAGTACAACCATTTCCTCAGTTACGAGAAGGAATAATTAAGACCCAAGGGCCCAAAGATCCAGATTTGGATAAAGGAGACTGGCTTGGGGCCTTGGAGAATGGGCGAGAGAGACGTTATCTCAGAGATGACTAGGAGAAGCCTGTATCCTATTACCATTCTATAAAATCAAGGTTGCCCTGCTGAGCCCTTTATTATACACACGCACCCCAGCATTTTTGGTCATTTCATACTATTTTCTTTTCCTTTACGAAATATTTATCATTGTTGGTAGTTGTTTGTTTACTTGCTGGATCCTTCTACGAGACAGAGACCTCATCTCGTTAAATTATGCTAGACCTTAAATATCAGTAGAATGAGTAAATGGGATATTTTGGTGAAATAGAAAGAACTATGAAGAACATGGCTACCCAAGTTATCCATTGTTTTTGCATTATAGGAATTCAGCAAATCGGGGCATCTGTAGGCTTAAAGAGAACAGAGACTGCAAGGTGTCTCTGGGTGAGAAGACAGTCTGCTAAGAGGCTAGTATGGTGGCTCTCAACCTTCCTACCACTGTGGTCCCTTAACACAGTTCCTCAAGCTGTGGTGACTGCTAACCATAGATTATTTTATTACTATTTTGTAACTGTAATTTTGCTACTGTTATGAATCATAATGTAAATGATATGCAGGATATCTAATATGAGACCCCCCAAAGAGGTCATAACCCACAGGTTGAGAACCACTCTGCTAGAGACTGGTTACATATCAAAACATGATAATTAATAAGAGCAAAATAAGTACATTTTATGTTTTGGTCAGTTATAAACAGTCACAATCTGGCTGGGAGGTGGTAGTGCATGCTTTTAATCTCTGCACTCGGGAGGCAGAGACGGTTGGATCTCTGTAAGTTCACATCCAGCCTGGTCTACAAAAGCAAGTTTCAGGACAGTAAGGGCAGTTACACTGAGAAGCCCTGTCTAAAAAACAAAAAGCAAAAAAACAAAATAAAACTCCCCCAAACCAAATAAAACAAAAGGCAGTCAACAGCTAAATCCATCCACCTCATTTTCACACAATGCCTTAAGAAACTCAGAAGTCTTGATGAACAGCCACCTCAAAATGAATGATGGATTTAATGTGCACTCCAGACTCTCGTGCTGCAGTGGGGGACCCTGGCAGGCAGGATCTGTTGTCTTCATGAGAACAGGACAGGCCTGCTGTGATCTGAGCTGCCAGTCGGCTGAGGACTGGATTCTGACTGAGTGCTACACTGGAGTAAGCACAGAGTTAAACTTGAGCATATTGAAAAGAGAGCCACAGGCCGATAAAGAGCTTGAAAGTAGGTTAGGTGGGGGGCAGTTAAAGGAGCTGGGCTATTTTACTTAAAGAAAGAAAGACTTAAAAGAGAAATGAGAACATCATCCAGCAACAAAGGGACTGCCAAGTGGAAGAGGCTGGAGCTGGTTCAGAAGCACCTTGAGGGTGTAACTCGGAATAACTGACAGAAACCTAGGGCAGGGAAGAATTCACCTCTACACAACCGGGATTTCTAAGCCATCAGAGTTGCTAGAGAGAGAGAGAAGGCAGAGAGAGCCTGTGAGTTCAGTGCTCAAGGACAACAACATGCCCACACTCAGCAATGCTGGACACAGCCCCAAGGACCACGTCAGATGGTCAGATGTCAGAGAAGCTTCTGCACTTCCCCTCGCACTGGAACCCGTGACCAACAGTGATCTCCAATTTGCAGTTTCCTTATGGGAATTGCTTGAGTGGTGTCGTGTGAACATGTTTAGTAGGCTGAAGCACTTGACCGATAATAGGGCATTGTTATATTTTTAAATTCTCTTAATTCTGCCCCATTATCATGATGTCCTTATCTTAGTTTCTTCAGCCTTATAAAGATTTTAATGTGTCAGTGTTAAATTTATATCATTATGACTGTTACTTAAATTTTTAAAATGCTTTATAAAGTAGTTTTTCATCTTTTACTAAGGACTGGTCATATATTTCATATGTCAGTCATGGTCCTGGTCTCGTGGTTCAAAAGGCTGGAATAGCTGAGTGTATATGTATCACCTCATAAGGCAGAACTCATTGATATTAATAGTTTTCTCACAAAAAGTGTGTAAAAATGTTTCTACATTAGTAAAGAATAAATCAAAACACCACTAATTAAGAAAAACCTCCATTTACTGTGATAAAACTTGACTAGGGTCCTTTATATTGATGAGGGTATTTATGTTCCAATAATTCTCAGGCAATAAAAATGTGACATTGGGTGGCATGGCTAGCTTGTCATGGGCATTATGCCTTGGAAGAATTGCTAGACAAATGAAGGGCTGAATTTTATTTGTGGTGGGGGCTGGAGAGATGGCTCAGCAGAGGACTCGAGTTTGGTTCCCAGCACCGAGATCAGGTGGCTTGTGACTGTGTGTTAGTCTAGCTCTAGGCGATGGGACTCTTCTAGTCTCCTGCACTTCTGTGCTGTACTCAATGCACTATTTCACACATGCACAAACGCATGCATGCATTAACTGATCTTTAACACTACTTGAGATGTTCAACATATTTTCTCCATCAAATTCCAATATCATGACTATGTAAATAGCTTGAAAATTGATATAACAAGTCCTTTCAATTTTTTTTTTCCCACTGATCTAGGACTTGAAGGAACGACACAACCAAGGCAGGCTGAGCACAGAGAAATAGTAGAACCAAAATGAGAGGTAGCTGGACATTGTGTCATGGATGTCAGCATGATGTCTGTGGAGACACATCAGTGACACTCCATTGCATACCATAACTACAATACCTTGACAATGAGTACTAAGGAAAACTGAAGCTTTTATTGAAGCCAGGCATGCCATGCCCAAGAACCAGTGGGGTTCCTAGTCATGTCAATTCTCTTGTCAATGGGCTCAGATCCCCCTGTCCTTCTTTGTGGAATGCTTGCTACAACCATAACACAAAGGGATCTGTCTCCATTAATCCTACTGTATGGTCTGCTTCATGTCCACCTCAGCTTTTTGCATGAGACACTTGGCCATCAGGAGCCTGCCAATGTATGTTCAATGCCCATGACTTTAAGCAGGAGAGAATTCCAGGCCAGCAGGTAAATATGCTCAGGTTGTTCAGGGTGGACACAAGTGAAACAGATGTGGGCTACCAAAAGACATTCTGCACATGGAACAGAGGTCAATCATTCATACCTTGACTCCCATAGCTGGCATCCATTCCAGATCCATCCCAGGAGTCCACAGCACTGTCCACGCTGGGCACCGTGGAAGGGTACACATCAGAGAGCTTTCCAGGCTTCTGTATTGGGGAGGAGTCTTCCTCACCATCTCCCAAGTCGCTGGAGTGGCTGGGGATGGGGAACTTCTTGGGACTTGATGCTGATTGGGCTTTACAGACAGGGAAAGGGGTATGCATCAGTGTAAATTCAAATACAAAGATCCTCGAATCTTCTAGCTAGAGAGCCATTTCCCCAGATACACACACAGATAGTAAGCACATTCTTTTAGGGAAGGAAACACACTGGAAAGCCTTAATTAGGATGCTCGTCCCACTCACCATCTGTCTGTTTCTTAATTTTCAGGGTGACTGTCTCTCCTGCCATCTGCAGCAAGTGGATGGCTTCACTCAGAGGCTTCCCCTTCAAGCTGCTGCTGTTGATGGCTAGTATTCGATCTCCGATGTGGATTGCTCCAGTCCTAGAACAGCAGACAGGGGTAGGGAACACAGAAGCAACAGACCAGGGTAGGGAAGGCAGACACAATCCCTATGCTTCTTGGGGTAAATTTTCCAATACACCTGCACATTAATGATAATAAAGACTTGGTGAAGTCTCTAAAATTCATTTCTAGCTTTCTCTTGGGAAATGTCATAAATGCATCTGTTGTGAATTACTTTTAGTGATTTCCAATAAAATTAGAAAAAATATCTTAATTGGTTTTGATAATGGACTTGGGTATCTTTTAAGCTCCAATAAAGCTGAGTCATTGGTAAACTCCTTACAGGTCCCTAGGAAATGAACTCTGGGGAACAGCAGATGTAGCTGTGTGTAGCAGGCAGTATTCTAAATTCCCACAATTTAAAAGTGCTTAATGCAAAGTGGTGCTTGCTGTACTATAAGGTAAGTTCAAGAGATTGGGGTGTGGACTAGACAGAGGCAGCAGCAGCCTCCGCCTGATTCTGAGGGTTGAAAAGAATAATCAGAGGGTTACTTAGTGCTAAGTTTAAGTCCATCTCTGTTAGCTACTAGGTCAACTGTGTGATGTGGCCACCTTATTTTAACCTCCCTGGCTCTCTGGATATTAGGATCTTGCCACTAGAATGGGGGGTAAACAGTTCAAAGGGAAGACCTAAGGATGGAATGGAAAATATGTATAAGAGCTTGGATCAAAATGAGGATTAAAAAAAAAAAAAAAAGAACAGCACTCAACCCCTCAACCTATCTATCTCCATCTATCTCTATCTATCTATCTATCTATCTATCTATCTATCTATCTATCTATCATCTATCTATCTCTATTTATCTACCTACCTACATATCTATCTACCTACCTATCTATCTACCTACCTACATATCTATCTATCTATCTATCTATCTATCTGTCTGTCTGTCTGTCTGTCTGTCTGTCTGTCTGTCTGTCTGTCTATCTATCTATCTATCTATCTACCTACCTACCTAAATATCTATCTATCTGTCTGTCTGTCTGTCCCACCCACCCACCCATCCATCCATCCATCCATCTTCTATCCACACACCCATTCATCATCTATCTTTTCATCTAACCTATCTAGTCTAATCTATTAACTTATTGATCTATCATAGTTTAAGGCGCAGCCTCTCACTGAATCTGGAACTCATCAATTTGGTTAAGTTGGCTGACACCACATTCTAGTGATCCTTCTCTTTTAGTGCCTCAGTGCTGTGGTGATAGATGCACACTTCTGCCCCTGACTTTTACATGGTGCCTGGGATGATGCCAACTCTGTCTCAATTTTTGTGCAGCAGGTGCTTTGCCAAGGCATCTATCTCTCCAGCTCCAGAAAAGATATTAATTTACCCATTAATACACCGAACATTGATGTCTTTAATCTTTCTCTTTATACCCTCATCCAATCTGAAAGAGTACACAGAGATATGCAAGTCTGATGTTTACTTTATCTTTCATCATTGGGATGCAACGAAAGGGACAGAAGACCATGGATGATTGACAGTGTAACATGTGAGAGCTTTACCCTTAGGTGAAGAGCCAACCCTAATGCACTAATGCTAAGCATTGGCTGCACTATATCTCTTTTAAGTTCAGATAGTGAAGAAATTAACCCTGTTTACAGGGGTACTAGGAACTGGGTGCTTTGACCCCAGTGTGTTGTAGAGCCATAGCCTGGGTAACAGAGTTGGCACACTGGTCAGGAATGGCTACTTAATCTATCACTGTAGTTTGAATTACAAAATTTTTCTCTGAACAAAAAATCTCATCTCTCAAAAAGAGTATTAGTTAAAGAAAGATGTAGGTTGTGAGATCTGGGTATACAGAAACACTTTGCTGGATCATTTGTTGTCTAAAGTGATAACGGGGACAGGGTGATGCCTCTAGTACTCTGTCTCTCAGGTGTTTCAGCTAAAATCAGAATATTAAATCTTAGCTGAGTAGCCCTGGCTAGTGACCTCAGCCCCCTCATCTCACAGACAGAGGGGTCAAGTAAGCTGGTTCCTATGGAAGGGACTGTCTAGTTCTGAAATTCTGCAGTGCTACCTGCCTACCTTGCAAACCACGGTCACCAAATGTTAGCCTGAGTGATGTGCCTTAGCATGCTTGAGCTGAGTCACTGGAAAAATAGAACAAGTTATAAAGTCTGTTGTGTGCTCAGCAACATGTCTCAGAAAAAAAAAAAAAGTGCAGTTCCGTGGAGGGCAGAGAGCAGGTGGGACTTGTACATCACTGTCAAAGAGTAAATGGATACTGCTCAACAACACACCATTAAGAGGGTGACACACTCTGTTAGCTGCAGTCTTTGAGGACCAAGGCTTTATTATCATCCTCCCAATGCATAGAAGCTTACTACAATACCTGTCAGGCGACAGAATGCTTAGCAAATGTTTGCAGAATTGATTTGGACAGCCTTTTAACCTCCCTCAACCTTAGTCTCCCCTTCTCCAAATGGACACAGTAAAGCTACCTGTAGCCGACTGTGGGATCCTAGAGTAATACCCCTGCTAAGCCTATAGCATCCTACATTGCCTGTAAGATGCCCTTCAATGTCAAGTCAGAGCTCTGCCTGAAAGGTCCTAAGCTCCAGAATCAATCCTCTGTACAGATTTAGGAGTCAGCAGATAAACAGCTAGGAGCAAGGGAGCAAGGCAATGTGTTTTCACACAGCTGTGGGGGAGCAAACCCCTCTCAGGCTCAGGTAATTATAGCAGTTCCTTCCAATTTTACCTTTCAGCTAATCCCCCTTTAGTGAGGCTGGAGATGATTATAGGATCAAACGGCTCTTCAGTTCCTGAAATGGTGATGCCAAGGGGCCCCCCATAGCGCTTTAGCTCCACCGTATAAATAATCGCTCCGGAACTTTCTTGCTCATCTGCAATAAATGCCAAGGAATCATAATTGGTTTCATTGCGAAAAGAAAGATAATACATATATTCCTTCATAATGCCAGAAATTCAAAACTTCACCGCTGAAATACTATGGCTCAGAAAATATTTTGGGAAGTAGCATTTAATAGGATGAAGTTGTTCTGAGTGCCGGGGATGGGGAACACTTATATTTAACCAGTGGGTCGACCACCTAACGATAACCATGGAACCTTCATGTTTGTCTCTGCTATACACAGTGCTTGGCTAGCCTCTCCCTAAGTATGTGATCAATGCCCATTGAATAACCATACAGTTGAGTAGATAATACGTAATGAGAATACCACTCAATAACTCAGAAAAATTCTATTTCTGGGCTTAATCAGCATGCCACTTCTCAAAATAAGAGTTAGTTTTGCTCAGGGTTGGATCAAATGCTAATACTTGTTTACATGGGACCCAGAGAGGTTATTTTGAAGACAATACCAAGAGTTTTAGAAAATCTTTCATATATTCTCATTGACAGTATCCCATTGATCAACCCAGGGGTGTTGGAGCAGAGGTTTGAATAATGTTCTTTCTGCTATAGAGAGGAAGAACTCATGCTATTCATACATTGTAGAAACTATTCATCCATGGCAGGAACCTCCACCATTTATCAGTAGTGGGAAAGAAGACATTTCTGTTCTTCCCCAAACATTTATCAGAAAGATGTTGTAAGACAGTTTCAACATGGTGGGTGTTATGACTTTGTTTAGGTTGCATTATAAAGGTCTCAGGAGTCAAAGGATTTGGATTTGCTTATGTTTGAAACTCCTGATGTTTGTTTTATCCTTTGGCCTGAGAGCTGTGAATGGTTAAGGAGCTGTTTCATTTCTGCACCTCAGGAGACAGTGAAATGGTCCAGTAACTACTTAAACAAAATAGTCAGTTTTTACAGTCAGGGTGTATGGAGTAAGGTATTCACAGAGCCACATTTTTGTGCAGTAAGCAGCTGTTCATTTACGATATGAAATGCTAAGATAAGGAGGACAAGAAAAGCTTGAGTTAACAATTCAATTATCTGTGTGTGCAGTGAAGAATTAGGGGAACATAAAAGCCAAGGTCAGGGGAGTAATGTGGGCAGGGATGTGCTCTCTCTGACTGGCTTTTACTTTATTCTTGGCCATAGCCTGGGAGTTTTGGAATACAGCCACCACCACTTCTCATGGGTTCTGCTCCTCACCAGCTTCTGCAGCCGGGAACCAAAGACCACCCACTGTAAGATGCAATGTTAGAACAAATGCAAGGTTATGAAAGTACTCAGTATTTGGCTCAAGTTGGACCAGCAGCTTAGGATCCTCCGCCTCATGTCTAAGAACTCTGGGAGATGGTTCTCAAGTTTCTTCTAGGCTGCTGCTTATGTTACGGTGAACAGGCTGGTCATCAAGAACTACAGAGTGGTGCAGGGAAAAGCATCAGATGATTGATCAATTCAAGCCCAGAAGCCTACATTTTCTGATAGTATAATACTTTGTTTCCTGCCAGAGATGTTTTTGATCTAAATGAATTAGAGAAACAGTGAGTAGATTACATTTCTGTTGCAAGCTGTGTCAGTAATTATATTCTGGATAGAATCTGGGATGATTCATTTGATTAGTGACTCTGATGCAATTAAATAATAGCTAAGATCATTTATTTCTGGGTTTTCCACTGGCCACTCTGTTAGAAGGGGATGCCGTTGGGCAAACCTTGACCCTTTGGTGTTCTCTGTGTACTGTGCACATGAGAACAAGCACCAGGCATCCAGATTTAGGCATTAGCTTTCTGCGTGAATTGGGAGAATACAGTTAAATGCCATCAGAGACCCAGGGATTTGTGGAAAGTTTTAGGTGAAGCTTCAGCCTAGATTAAAACAAACATTGCCTGAGAGGAAGGTGAACTTGGGGGCAGACCCACTTACTGAGAGGAGTGGGATACTTTTTCTAGCTAGTTCATCCTTCAAAATGACAAATAACACCAGGGATGGAGTAGATGGGTTTAGGAGAGTCATGTTTCAGGCCAGCTTGTACGGGGATATTTTATATTATTAGCACCTAAGTAGTCAGTAGAACCGCTGGGCATTCAGTATGTGACTCAGTGGATGCAAAATGAGGAAACAGCAACACTCTATTAAAAACACATTCTTCAAATGGTAGTGGCAAGGCAAAAGTAAATCTCAATTCTTTCTCTCCTTTTTCTCGCTCTTTGTTAACATTTTTGCTCTCTCTCTAAATATATACATATGTGAAATATGAAAATGAGTACTATATTTCTGGGAATCATGAACACTGCTGAGATACATGATGATAGTAAGATTTCTGCTAATACTTTTAAGTGGGTTACATTTCCAGAAACCTTCCTTTAGGGATATTATTAATGTTTACAGGAGGGGATGCCTGGGACTACTTCCAAATAATTTAATAGGAGGAGAAACTAGGCAGGGAATTGGCTAACTGTAGCTGCCTCTGGGAGACACAATGATGGCTCATTGCACTGTTTTTCTGTTTTCTGTGTGGACCTAAAAGTCATAATTTAAAAACTGTTTCTGTGTATGATTTTACTAACAAGGTTAAAAAAATTAACACTCCTAAAAATCCTTATGCAGATGCCTTAAGTAAATAGGTGTTTAATTAGCCCACTTCCGTATTCCCACTGGTGGCATCAGCTGCCCTTACATGGTTCTAATACATACATCTAAACTGCCACTTGCTCCAGAGGAGATCCCAGTGTGGCTCTGCCTGGTTTTCTACGGTGAGGCTTCCTTCTAAATAGTTTTCCTGCTTGGGACCCGACCTTCACTCTCTTTTCACATCCATTTTCACTAGTGCTGCCAACTCACAAGGCTTGGTCTTTTTCTCCTGGACTATTTCCAAAACACAAATCTGAATATATTGCAAGCTTAAGTGAAACCTTATACATTCCTCCAATTCCTTAATAAATTACAAGCAAGCCCTTGCAAGAGCTGAATTGCAGGGTTCCTCACTGCCTCTCCTATCTCAACCCGACCCCCAGGGTCTCTCCTGGTAGAGTCACAGTCCTTTGATGACGAATGACATCTTCAGACTTTATTCCTTATGTATCCATCTCTTCCCTCTTGTGTTCCTCAAGAATTTCTCTTTCTACCTCAAGACTTTGACCGATATGTTCCTTTGTTTCTGAGCAAGTTTCTAGTCTCTTAGTTGGGTTTGTGTGCTTGTCTAGATCATCTCACAGCTTCTGTGTTAGTGTTTCTTACTTTTCCATCATCTCCTCTCAGTTCTCCCTTTCAATTAAAAATAATAGTTTAGGGCTGGAGAGATGGCTCAGTGGTTAAGAGCACCGTCTGCTCTTCCAGAGGACCCGGGTTCGACTCCCAGCACCCACATGGCAGCTAACAACTGTCTGTAGTTCCAGTTCCAGGCAAACACCAAGGCAAATAAATAAATACAGTTTTAAAAAAAATAATAGTTTACATTTTCTTGAATGAAAGTGATTAAAGGCTAAAAAATAAGATTCATCTAGGTAGAGGTGAGCTCTGAAACCCAGATGCTATTGCCACACAGTGCCTAAGAGGCTTTCATCCCAGGACCAGTTTTGACAAGATTAATTGAAAGGTGAATCTTTCAATTATATATATATATACATATATATTTATTATATATTACACATAATTATTTTAATGCATATTGGTGTTTTTGTCTGCACACATCTATCACTACATGCATGCCTAGGACCCAAGGAGGCTAGAAGAGGGTTGTAGGACACCCTAGAATTGGAGTTACAGATGGCTGTGAGCCTCCATGTAGGTGCTAGGAATTAAACATTAGTCCTCTGGAAGAGGAGCAAGTACTTTAACCACAAAACCATCTCTCCAGCCCCATCCTGTATTTTTAATTTCTCTCATTAGAATACAATTGCCTAACAACACAGTTTTATCTTCATGCCCTAGAATTCTGTCTGGGATCAGGGAGAATTCAGGAAATGCTTGAGAAGAACCACAGGACAGATGAGTGTTAGCATGCAGCTGTTTTCCCTGGAAGAACTCTCTAAAACAGTTCACGTGAGGTCATGTGTCAGCCCACATTAGGCCAAGTCTATGTTCCTTCTTTGAGACAGGAGATAGAAAATCCATGCACCTCCATCTAGCTATGAAGCTATGACCTTAGTGGCCACTAGGGAGATCAGCCATCCCTGAACCTCCTCCCTACAAGGTTCCTCGAGTATCATTAGCTTCAGGCTGAACTTCGGAATTCATCTGTGTTTTTGAGTGCTGGCCCAGCTGGCATCTGAAAGGCCATGTAGCCCAGAAACGGGACACTAACCACTATTTGGAAAGCTATATGTCCAGACCATTTTGGAGGTGGAAGTTCTCCCAGCCGCTGTGACCTTGAGGCTGCTCTAACTTTCAAAGCTTGGGAAGGAACATCTAGCATCTTCAACCAAGAGAGAAACTGTGAAGGCTGAGTATAGTGTCACCAGTAAGTTTCAGAGCGAGCCTAAACAGATGTTAATGATATTATAAGCAGCATTTATATTACGATAGCAGGTTTACAACTAATAGTGAATGGAGGGAAAAGGGCCAGCCTGCTTGTATGTTCAGCTTAGCTCTAGTTAAGGAAATTAATGGGACCACAGAACAGATGCAAAATTGCTACATTACTTATCTGTAATGTTATTTTCAGCCTACTTGAGAGCTGCCTATTTAACAAAATGAACACTGTCTGCCTTGAATCCATAATGGCAGCTGCTGCCATGGCCAAATAGGTGGTTGGGATTTGGAGAGGCTTTGGAAGGGAGACATGTGCAGGTCAATCAAAGTTCACTTCAGCTAACAAAAGGATAGAGTATGATTGAATTTCTTTCAGCTGAACTAGCCCGAGGAGACAGACCACTTAGCGTACCCTCTCTACAGCTGTCTCGTTGCTCCAAGCCATTTTGCCTAGTTGTATCTTAGCAGTGCACTAACGGTCTTCACAGAAGATCTGGAAGGTTTGTGAGTGGAATTAAAGGTCTTTATGAAAGTAACCATTTCTGAGTCTCAGGGTATCATTCCAAGACCAGAAACTTGAGCATCATCTAGGAACTGGTTAGAAATATAAATTCTCTGTGCCTTTACAGAGTCCAGAGGAGGGGCCCAGTTGGCTGTGTGAACAGCCCTAGTGATTATCAGGTGCCCTCAGATTTGGGTACCGTTACTACAAGATGGCAATCATGAAACAGCTAGATTCTCCAGGGCTCAGTGTACAGCCAAGATTCATAGGAAAGCATCTTCTCTACAATCTAAGTTTTCGGGGGAACATCTACTTCAAATAACTTAGCTTGTCCTAATACATTAACTGAAAACAAAATCCTTAAAGAAAGCCCGGATAGAATAGATTCAATATGAAGGAAAATCTAAATTTGCATAAGATTGTATTACACAATAAACAAAGACAATTTGCTATGGATGGGACAAGCAAAGGTCTGGACATATTTTTTTTTCTGCATATGTGGGAACCCATGAAGGCAAAATGCTGAATTCACAGATTCTACATGCAAGCTCTCTAGCAGAAGGAAGATGATTGAAATCAAGAGAAAACACAAGCAGCTGCCCATTTAATGGACAGAAAGGCAATACTACATTGCAAAGCCTTAAAAAAACCTTAATAGATTCACTTGTATTATTTTGCACAAATCCTCACAAAGCTTCTCTACCAGCCTCCTCCTTAGGACCTAGCTACATATACAAAGCCTCTTTTTTTTTGCATGGCTCTGTATAAGAAGCAGCAAAGGGAAAAAGACAGATTTCTATTTGGCGAGACTTTTGTACATCTTTTTGGACCTGGGGGTTGAACAGCAACCGCTGTCCTGGAGCCTTGGACAGGAGCCTTCTCCTTGACCGTGCTTGGTTATACTCCTATGTATGCAGAAGAGCTCTGAAGGGAGAATGTTACTGAATCCAGTGGGAGAAAAATGCTCAAAACTCTGAGTGTTCCTTAAGAATTCAGCCATCACAAAATAAAGCTAAAATTAATTTTCTCTAATTGTGGCTTTTAATAGCACTTACTGGGTTCTGCTAGGTATGAATATTTTGCTAAGATATAGTAATTACTTCCTTTGATTTTTTTGATGATTTCACTTTATTTTTTTATGAATAAAGTCTAAAACAGCCACAGACTGCAGATATTAAAAGATATGGATCTTTGTAGATGGGAAAACTGATGTTCAGAGAAGCTATTTGTGCAATTTCCCAGTTGTGGAGCCAGTCTGTTTGGGGCTCACAGTCTTTTCATTCCATGGTAATAGCCACAGAACTTTTTTTTTTTTTTGGACTCATTCAACATGAATAAAAACAGTGGTCTCGAACCAATTACTATGGACTCCTTCCCCAGGTGAGGTCCTGTAGCAGCTCTTCCCATTGACTTTGGGGTCAACTTTAAACTTCTTTCAGTAGTTTTCAAGACCCATAGTGATGTTCTAAAATACCTTTCCATCCCATCTCCCACCTTAGCCTTCACATATTTTATGCTTCCATATATTAGCCCCCTGGGATGTGCCAAATTTTCTGACTTCCTGTCCCACCTCATAAACCCTTTTCAGTTCAAGAAAATTGAGTCTTCTGAGAAAAAAAATCGATGCCTGCACATTCTCTTGCCATCTTGCTGTGTATTAGTCACTGTGAGAAAATGCCTGTGATAATGACATAAAGGAAGTATTTGCATTGGCTCATCATTTCCATGTACTTAGGCAGGGAATATTGTCATAATAGTGGTACATGATGGGAGAGGATGTTCACCTCTGAGTATTATGTCCAAAAGCATTTCCCTGGTGACCTACTTTCTCCAACTAAGAGGAAGTGCCCTACTTCTGAAAGTTTCAAGAACCTTTACAAATTGTGCCACCAAGTATATATACATCCACATAGCCATTTATCACATCTGTATGTGTATATGTGTGTCTGTGTTCATATGTGTGCATGTATGGGAAAGCCAAAGATGGATGTCCTCTATCTCCCTCAATTATCTTCCACTTGCTTTTTTGAGATATGATTTTTTTAAGGAACCTAGGGCTTGACAATCTGGCTAGCATTTGCTAACCAGCAAAACCTTGGAATCCTTCTATTTTTGCTTCTCCAGTTGGTATTAATGGCACACATTGCTGTACTCAGCCTTCTACACAGATGTTATGCTGAGGGATGCTGCTCTATAAAGATTTGTTGCTTGTATTGGTTTAATAAAATGCTGATTGGTCAGTAGAAAGTACAGGTGGGGCTACCAGACTAGGAGAATTCTGGGAAGTGGAAGAAAGAGCAAGAGATGCCAGAAGACACAGAAGAAGGAAGATGAGAATGCTGCTCTGAGAAAAGCTAACTTTAAGTATAAGAGTTGTCTGAGTCATAGGCCAAACAACTTGTAATTAATATAAGCCTTTATGTGATTATTTGGGACTAAGTGGCTGTGGGACTGGGGGTCCATACTTTGGGGCTAGGATGAGTCAGTGTTGACTGACTACATATAACTACAGTGTTGAGATTTGAACTCGTGTCCCTATGCTTACATCAAACATTTCACACAGAACCATCTCCTTAGCTCCTTCATCAATATTTTTAATTACTATTTTTTAAATTATTTCTCCTATTTGGTATTGAATGACTTGAGTTTAGAGATTATATCTTCATTATTCAAAAACTGGTAGTCCCCTTCAAACAGATTCCTGGTATCTCATGGACCCTAAATACTGATAGCATGATTGAAAACCAAAGATTACAACATTTGAGGACACTCTCTCATTTCCTTATGTACACAGCAGAGCAATGGGACTGGCAAATGAGGGACAGTCTAAAGCTGTTTCTCCCAAGTGCAGCACTGTGTAGCTTAGAACACCAAGTTACATTAACTGTGTTTACAAACTTTCTGGAATCCAAGAAGGAAGTATGAGTGAAGGCTAAACAGAAACAGATAGTTAAAGGAGGAAATGAAAACTATCTAGAGTATGGGAAACCCAGGAATGGTATGAGCAAGATTTCAGGGCTATGCAGAAATTCACCCTGAATATTAGTATTCAAGAATATTGAGATGACTGGTCACTACTCAGCAAAAGTTCATCTTAAACCCAACATCAAACTTCAAAAATCTGTGGCTAGTCTAGTATGATCAATGCTGCTTTTCTGCTAAGTCATATCCAGATCAAGGAGCAGAATGGAGGGAAAGGTATTTCATGAGGTAATTATGATAATAGAAGGATCCTAGTTCATTGAACATTGACTCTTCCAGTTAATAAACCACCATGTAGGGGCTGGAGAGGTGGCTCAGAGGTTGAGAGAACTGCCTGTTCTTCCAGAGGTTCTGAGTTCAATTCCCAGCATCCACATGGTGGCTCACAACCATCTGTGAAGAGATCTCGTGCTCTTTTCTAGTATGCAATCAGAAAAGGCAGGCAGAACACTGTATACATAATAAATAATTCTTTTAAAAAACACCAAATAGGATCCCACTCCTCCTAGAGGAACACTTGACTCACTCCTGAGGGAGGGTGGAGAAAACTGGATCTGCCAGGAGTGGAGACTGAACTAAGCAATATTGGGACAGTGGGACCATGGGACTGCCTGCTGCCTGCCCAGGGAGGGGATGGGGAGTTGTGGAGAAGAAAGAATGACCTGATGTGGCGGGAGGGGGAAGGGACCTTGAATAAGGATATACAAGGATAGAAAGTGTGACTTCTTTGTTCATAATAATAATAATAATAATTAAAAAAGAAAAAACACCAAATAACAGTCTTTGTAAGGTAGGTACATAACCTATGTGCTCATGCAAATGAAGTCAAATCTCACACAGTTTTTAATAACTTGTCCAAACTTACACAGTTGAAAGGTAGTAGACTTGGACTCTAAACTCAGCTATCATTTTAAAATGTGTGTGTGTCATGGTGCTCAGTTGGACGTTTCCACCAACTCTCTCCCTTTAGAGCTCAGGGAACCGCATGGAAGGGGAGACAGAAAGAGTGTGTGAGTCAGAGTGGATGGAGGACGCCAGGAGAGCAGGCTCTCTGAGTAAACTGAGCAAAGCTCAGAGGAACTCACAGAATGAAGCAATGAGCACACAGCACACGGGTCTGGACCAGAGCCTCTGCTTATGCATTGTAGCTCTTAGTTTGGTATTTATGGGACTCCTGAGTGTGTGACTGAGTGTGTCTGGTTCTTGTACCCTCTTTGAGGCACTTTTCCTTCTGTTGGATTGCCTCGTCCAACTTCACCGTGATGGGTTTTGTTTTATCTTATTATATTTTTTGTTGTTAGACCTGTTTCTTTTCTTAATGACAGAAAGAGAGTCTGTCTGCATGTAAGGGGAGGAGCTATGATGAGTAGAGGGTGGGAAAACTTTAATCACAAAGTCTGAGAAAACAATCTATTTTTATTAAAAGGGGATTATTAAAATAAAATATGTGCTCTTTACAATCACGCAGGCTCCTAGCTAATTTTAACTAAGTATTACATTTGGAATGAAGAGGGTTTCCCTATCTTGCTTTGCTCTTTATACAAAAGAATACCTATATTTAAGCTGTATGTTCTTTTTCCATTTTTCATGAGTTTATGGGTATAGTATGCATATGTGAATATAGGCATGTTTTTTATATGTGTGTGGGCATATATGTGGATGCCTGTGCACATGCATGTGGAAGGCCCATGGGGAACACCAGGAAACACCCTCGATTGGTCTTCCATGTTATTCACTGAGGCAGAGTCTCTCAGTGAAACCCAGAGCCCCTGATGTAATTAGTCTTGATCAGCAGTTTGACCTAGGGAAGCCCTGTCTCCTCCACCTTCTGAGGCTGGGATTCCAGGTGGGCCACTTACACCCATCTGACATTTATGTGGGTTCTTAGAGCGTCTAAGCTGACTCCCTAGTCCTTAACCCACATTTTCAGTCTTAGAAGGAACAATGCCAATTCTTCTAAGGTGATAATCAAATGGAAATTTTGAAATGGTTATCTGTTGTTCAATCATATCTGAATGAATATATGTTTGATAGGCCAATTTGAGAAAATATGGTTTAAGTATGTGTACCCCTCACAGTAACATTTATAGTCATATTTTGGGTATATATATATGTGATATTTTGAAAGAATTAAAAATGTATTTAGCAAGAAGGTTGATTACCATAATGTTAGGCATAGGGGTTGTAGGTAAAAGATGTAAAGAGGGGGAGGGTAAGCCAAAGGACACTAGCTGAGAACACAATGGAGCTCTCCCAGTTCAGAGACTCTGCTTCTGTAAGCCCTGCCAACATGTCTGCATAGCTGGCTTTGAAACTGGATGTATTGCCAGCTGTATATACCGTGCATATTCAACCCTGGGTTGGCTTCCTCATTCTGCAAGGAAGGTAGCTGAGATCTGCTGACTTGAGCAAGTCAGGCTAAGCAGGTTTTTCCACAGGGCTTTGCCTCTTCATTAGGAGAGAACCCAGTTGATGCTGGAGGCTTTTGCCTTTGCATGAAAAAAATTCCCCAAAGCGAGTGTAGGAGAAGCAAACTCAACAAGAGGAGAATGCAAACTAGGCATAGAAAATGAGTGCTTAAGAAAAAAATGAGCACAAGCTTGTGTACATTTAAAAATGCTTATTACAAAATATATTTGGCTATAATCATCATTCCCAATGCTACCAAAGGATGTAACTACTATTTCTTCTTCTTTTACTGCGAATAGAAACCTTAAACATGGCTTGACATGCCTGTAACCTTTAGACCACTGATGATTTAGTTATGAAAAGATTTTAGAACATGGACTTTTTTATTGGTTAGTGTTATGATTTCAATCTCAAGTGTCCCTGAAGGCACCCATGTTAAAGGCTACTGGTCATAACTGCTTGTTAGTCTGTGTTACCAGTAGGACATGGTGGGACCTTTAGGAGGTGGAGTCCAAAGGAAAAAAGTTAGGTCATTAGAGGCAAGTCCTTGAAGGGATATTGGGACTCTAACTCCTTACCTTCGCTCTATTTCCCAGCACCAGGCAAAACTGTCCAACGCAGTTGGGATGAAATTATATATTCACAAAAATGTCAATGAATCAATACACGACTACATGGCACACATACAACATTTAAAATCAATCTTTACTTAACCTATTTACTGGATTATTTTGTCACTCTATCTTCTGTCATAAAAATATACAAATCAATGTCATGGAATGATCTCAAATAATAGTTCTCTCTCTCTTTCTCAGATTCTCTCTCTCTCTTTCTCCCTAGTCATTGAATTTCCTATTCTGTCTTGAGTCATAAAGTTAAGAAACATAGAAAAATAGTTTATTTCTGTTGTGATCTGAATATAAAATACCTTCCATTGGATCGTGTGGCTTGACGGTGCTATTCTATGAGGTTCTGGAAAGTTTAGGCGGCAGGATCAGGCTGGAGGAAGTAGTTCACTGGGGTGTGTTGCTGAAGCTGTATCCCCTGCCCCTATAACCCTTTCTCTTATTGTCTTTTAACCAGCCAACCACAGAGCTAGTAGCTTGGGCCATGTACTTCTCCTTCCAAGGTGTGTTTTTCTTTTCTTATTCCTTTTCTTCACCAAGCCCTCCTGACAGACTGGGCAAAAACTTCCTATACCACAAATCAAAACGAATCATTCCTTTCAATTCAAGGCACTTTGCTATGGTGATGGTCAAAGTCATTCTGATATTAAACAATTCTCAATCATGTTTATGTCAGTTACATGTGTTACTAGGAGTATATAATTTGATTAAGATTACAATATAAAGTAGTTTTGTAGTTTTTGTATGAAGACAGAATTAGATGGATTTGATAAAAAAATCTGCTTTTAATTAAATTTCTAAATCATTGTTGGAAATCAAAAGTTAGGTAAAGTGTGTGTGGGGAGAGAGAGAGAGAGAGAGAAATCTAGCACTGAATTTAAGAGCATACATTGCTTTCTCAGAGACCTGGGTTTGGTTTTCAGCACACATGTCAGGTGGCTCATAGCTCCTTGTAACTTTAACACCATGGGATCTGATACCTTCTTCTCCCACTTACACATGTATACACACACACACACACACACACACACACACACACACACACACACCTGAAAATTGTAAAATATCTTTAAAAGCTTGTACAATACAGAAATGATTAATGTTTGAGGAAGGAGATATGTTTGTAAAAACTCTCAAAATCCTTTGTTGTACCTTTAAAAATGTTATTGTTGTTTAAAGGGTGACATGACATTGCAATGGGGATTTGTTTTTACTAGTGTAAAAATCTAAAGATTTTAAAGAATTTTATTGTTTACTTCACAGGTGAGAATTTGTCAGAGCATTTATTCATTGATGATGTTGCTGTCCTCATGATCCAATCATCTTCCAATAGTACACCAGGTTTGTGGTCAGAGTTCTCAATGTCTGGGAGGGGAGATGCTTAATATTTAAATCATAACACTTTCCAGTTTTTGCTAAATTGTGTTTCCTTTTTAAAATAAATATATTTAACTGATACAGAACATAGCTTGATCCTGTTACTCATGTTGCCGAATCAGCATTTAGGGGCTGGCGTCTGGTTAGGAAGACTATTTCACTGGGAGACTACCATTGAAGGGAATTGCTTTGTCTCTCTATTTTTGACTTTGTCCTTCTGTCTCCTCACTGTCAGGTGACCAGTGTGGCTCCATCATGCCTTCTGGCTGTGATTACATCACCACAGCCCAGGAACAACACAGCCAGCTGACCATGGGTGAAAAAAATTCAATCCATCCTCCTTCATGTTGGTTTTACCTGATATTTTGTCACAGTGGTGGAAGGGTGAACTAACACAAGAAATTGATGCTTGAAAGTAAAATGGTTGCTGTGACATCCTCACTGTGCAATGGCTAAGTCATTTGTGAGGAGCTTAGAAAAATACTGGAGAAAAGGCTAAAAAATATGCTTAAAATTCTGCAAGGAGAGTACATTAGGTGGGTCTATGGACAACTCTGAAGACATGACTGCTGATTGCATCATTAGCTATTGTGCTTGAGGTTCAGATAGACACCAGGACACTCTTGAATGAGAGAATGTCTATCACATCCCGTCAAAGAACATGTCTATGCTTTCACCCAATGCCCTGATACTTTGTGAGATGTCAAATTTAAACTTATAGCCTAATCAGATGGAAGAAGTTTTGAGATAGCACAATGTTTAGACTGGCAATGGATATTGCTCACTGTTTCCATCTGTATTTATTATGAGAATCAGGAGGAAAAGACAGAGCAAAAGGGTTTGACAACTTGGAGTGTAGGCTTAAATAAAAGAGGTGCTCTTTAAGGCTCAAAATAATGTGAGCTTGCTGAGTAGACCAGCACTATAAAAACCAGTCAAGTACTTCACATTGGGACAAGAAAGATGCTTTGGTAGCATCTCCAGAATTAGCCAGTTCCCATCTATCAGTGGCTCAAGGGTATAAAGATAGAAAGCCTTTGAAAGCCTCTGATTGGAGAAGATCACACCAGGGAACCTTTCTTGCAAAGGCTGCCAAGTGTTTCTCTAAGCTCAGCTAACAAATACTTGGAAACTGCCGCAGCTGTGGTCCATGTGGGTCTAGTTATTGCTTGAGTTGGCCATAGACCTTAATGCCATTCTGTGATGTTGATTTTATTGTCTTGAGTTTCAGAAGAGTATGAACCTGGACTTTGATGCAATGCCAGATAGAGACTGTTAATTCTTTGAAACAGACAATACATTTTGCATCTTGAGTTGGGTATGAGTCCTCTAGAAGTCAGAAATGCAATGTTTGGTTGGAATATGAAATGCTCTGCTATTTCCAGATTCATGTGTTGAAGGCTTGGACCTTAGCTAGTAGGAATAGTGAGAGGTAATTGAGTCATGATAGTACTAATGATAGCAATGGGTTAATCTCTTGATAGGTTATAATGCATGAATTAGTAGGAAGTGGGGCTGAGTATAGGAAATAGAACACTGGACATCACTTTGGAGGGTATCATGTGTCCACAATCCCTTCTTGTTCTCATTCCTGTTTCTTGACTGCCATAATGTGGCCAACTAAACTTGCTGTACGCCTTTACCATGATGCTCCACCATAAACACTGGAGCCACCAGTGGCCATGAATAGAGACCTCTGAAACCATGAGTTCAAATATATCCTCCCAAATATTGTTCTTTAATTAGGTATTTTGTTGGAAATGAAAAACTAACACATAATAAGTAGGAAACTGTATATTATAGCTATAGTTAGAGAAAGACTTGAAACTATAATCCATTGAACCATATTCACTGGATGGGCCTTAAGTTTATTGTACGTAAGATTGGCAACCTTTTAAATTAAATCATTATAATAAAGATTTCAACCAATTTCTATATTAGTGAGTTATTTTAATAAATGGACTTTTCAATTAGTTCAAGGTTATTATTATAGGTAGATAAAAGGGATTTTACTGCAGGGTATTACTGTTAGCAATGCCTTGAAATTTGTTAAATAGGAAGAATCCTGGACTCTCCTAGAGATAATGCCTGGGATGTGTTTCCAAAGCTCTCCAGGACTATGAGGCATAATGGGTTCTGAGAATAATTGCTCACGCATTACTGCTCACACATTACTAATGCCCTGAGAATAAATATGACTCTTTAAAAAAATAAAACGTGGGACAGAATGTGTGAGAAATCCTAGTGTTTTCTTTCCATTTTTATTCTGAAATCCTGGATTTAGAGAGGTTTTCTAAGAAAATAATTCAAAGGAAAATGAAATCACTGAAACAACAAAGAAAGACATTAAGAGTTTGTGAACTAGTTAAATACAAAATTTAAAATGCAGCATCCACCATGGTTACATGCTACAAATATCAAGAAACTCTTAGAAATGACCAATTCCATTATCTTAGTAGCATTTGATGGTAATATGGTTTTCATACTTAATGTTATTTTACTGTAAACTTTATTAAAAATATTTTAGTTATAAAATAGAAAGCATCATTTAAAATTCACTCAGTACTTAATGCACAACTTCAAAGACTCTTACAACTATATAAAAATACTTCTATAGCATCTCTAGCCAGCTGCTACATGAGAGCATCAAGATTGACCAATGGACAGTTAGAAAAGTCAGTCCCAGGTAAGGATGCTACAATCAATACCTGAGTTATCTTCATCCTTGCGGATTTTGAGCTTCACCAGGTCTTCACACTGCTGGAGGATCTGCACGGCATCTTCCATAGAACAGTTGTCCAGCCGGATGTTATCTATTGCAAGCAATTTATCCCCAAGTTCCAGCGTTCCGGTTCTGTTAATGAGTGAATAGTATTGCTTGAGTTATGATGAATACTCATGCAAGTTATTTCAAGAGGCACTGACCACAATGCAGTGACCTTTAGAGTAAAAGTTTTCCAACTGTTTTTAATTTTTAAATTGTACTTTATTGACAAGCATCCATTTTCCCAGTCTTATTTGGAATGGATGCTATGATGTTAAGTTGCATAATATTAAAACACTTTCCTTATACTTTCTTTAGCTTAACCTAGGCATTTGCTCAGGAAGTCTAGAGTTCCAGGTACAAGAGACCCCAAATATCCATGTGTTCCTTTCAACCATCAGCTCCTAGGAGAGAGCTAAGGGAATGGGAAAAGTCAAGGAAGGTCAGAGTCAGTGAGAACTGCATTTAGGATCTGGCTGCTTTTCCACATACCTGGAACCCCACTGTGGCTGGAGAAAGGGACAAATGTACAGATGATTCTGATGTAGTTATTTGGAAAGTGGCCTCAGAGAATCCACTACTGGTTCTGAACTACTTGCTGGTCTGTTGGAAGTCTTAAAAGTTCATAAAGAATGTAGTATGTATGTGTTCTGTATAGAGCTCTCCAGTATGTTTTATGTCTGTGTTATATTCTACTAATTATTTCCCAGTATTCATCCTTTTTTCTTCTGATGGGTCATTTATGATAGATACACAGGCTCTCTCAGTAACCCCCAATCCCTTCCTACTTACTGATAGGGAATAGGGATAGTAAGTAGGTGTGATGGCTTCCTAGCACTGGAGTCCCCGCCCACTCTTCAGTGGTTACACAAGAAACACTTTTTATTGTTTGTTTTTTGTTTGATACATGATACTAATAATTTACTTTTCAACACAGCTGTGTCTATACTATAACTGAATTCTTACAACGTTCTCTGAACATTCTGGTGGTTTTATTAATGACACAATTATGATGACAGGTTGGGTTTTTAAAGGTCTTTTCTTGGAAAGTTAATATTACATCAGTATGGTCAATTACTTAAAATGTACTTTTATCTGTAAAATAGAAAGTGTGAGACTGTATATTTAGATATACAGACACCAAGAGGAAAACCATCCTAGTTTATCTTTAATTGTCAATTTGATACAGCCTAGAGTCACCTGAGAACAGTGTGACAATCAAAAGACTGCCCAGATTACACTACCTGCAGATATGTCTGTGACGCACTCTCTTGATGGCTAAGTAGTTTAGCGGGTCCAGCCCACTATGAGAAACATCATTGCCTAGGCAGGTCGATTTGGGCTGAATGAAAAAACCAGCTAATCTGTGGTGGTATGTTCAATAAAAATAGCCTGAAATATCAGAGGACAGAGTCAAGCCATGAAAGTCAGGGAGTGGTGACTCACACCTTTAATCCCAGTATTTGAGAGGCAGAGATGCTCTGGATCTCTGTTAGTTCAAGGCCAAACAGCCAGGCCGTGGTAGCTGGTAGCATGGTATCCTACATCTTTATTCTTAGCTCTAGGAATGTTTAATGGGGAAGTAAGATAGCTGGGTGGAGGGAGAGAGGGGAGGATTCCAGTTTTCCCTGTACTTCCATGGCATGGAGAGGGAGTCTGGAGTCGGAGGATGATTTCGTGGAGACAGGCCTGAGGAGTTGGTGGGTGAGAAGTGGCTGTGGTTTGTTCCCTGTCTCTCTGATATTCCAGCTTTTCCCCAATACCTGGCTCTGGGTTTTTATTATAATACCAAATAGATTTTGTGCAGTACTAATCATGAGCCCATGAGTGAGCCGGCAAGCAGAACTCCTTCACAGTTTCTGCTGTGCCTCCTTAACTGTGTGTATCTGGTCAGAAGTACTGCTGCATGCAAACTAGTCTGTACACTTTCAAGATCCCACTTGAGACCCTGCGCTGACTTGTCCCCATAAGGGACTATGATCAGGAATTATAAGTCAATAAATTCTTTCCTCTCCTAAGTTTCCCTTGGTCATATTTTTTATGACATCAACAGACAGGGAATTAGAACAGAAAACATAAATATTAATGGAGGTTTAAGTCTTCCTTGCCCAAAGGGGACATGATAGTACCCAGCAAAGCTGTCTCATAAGCTATTAGTCTAGGTGAGGTACCTCTCAGAGCTGAAATAACTTTTGTAGTTTTACTAGAAAATGAAAGATAGAAGGTGACTATGAAGAAAATGTTCATGCTGACCTCATGGAAGATTCCAAAAATCACTCTCAGCTCTAGAGCACAGAAATACAGTGATGGGAGGAAATGGAAATGAGAAAATGCATGCTCCATACCTGTGTGCCACACTGCCCTTCTTGATATCTGAAATGACAAGAGGGTCCCCAGGTTTTCTACTGGATGGTGCTGTAATAATAAAGGTAGAACAAGTCATCACATCTTTATACTCAGGACTCATCCGAGACTGTATGTTCTCTCCTGCCTGATAGAAATTTTTAACACCATGGAGAGTTTATATGTAAATCAAAGGCAATCAACAAATGATTGGAAAGTGTGCATATTAAATATACAAAAAACACTCATGTAGAAGAATTTATATACAGAAAATCAAGATGGTCATTTAAATTTTTAACTGGAGAAAGTGGTTGAAGAGCCGGTCATCAGGTCAGTGACCTGAAAGTTTGGCTCAACAGGAGAATAATGAAATCAATTTATAATAGCTCACTTTGGTGATACTGAGTATAAGCCTGTCTCCTAACCCTTCCTCCATGCCTCTCTAGCAAGGAGGCACCATTATGTTGAGGGGTGCTCACTGTGTTAATTAGTTGTAATGGGAGTAATCACTGTTATAGTTTACTAAAAGAAAATCTTTTGATGGGTAGATTATACAAATCTTTACGTTCTGCCCACAAATTGTTACCTAGAAAACTCTACAGTGTTTGAGGATGCTTGTCTTGTTACTATAGTAAGTACTTTATTGGTTAACTAAATACATATATATGTATGTATTCTACACATATAGCCCTTATTAAACTGTACAAAGAATTGTCAACCAAAGTAGTCAAATATTTGGAGTCTTTAAACTTATTTGGGGGTAGAACTTTCATTTGAATAGAATAAAGAAAAAAACATTGGGAAAGAAACTTCCCATGAATTAATTCTGGATAGGAATAAAAGCCCAGAAAAGGCATCTTTGTAATGTTTAGATTTCATTTGGGATATCAACATTTGTTTTTTTTAAAAAAGTGGCTTCTGAGAAAAGATGCTTTGCCAACCTGAAGTCTATGATGGTTTCCTTTTAGAGAACATGAAGAGGCCCCTGAAGTAAGATTTTATTATAAACAGGTTGATCATCCCATAATAATCACAGAACCATATCATATCCCATAATCCCATCTGAATCCCAGAAAAATGTTTATACATCAGAACAGATGGTTTAACAGCTAAACATCATATTTAAAGGAAAACCAACATCCTCAACACTTTACCCACTATTGCAATTAGTCCTGAGTAAATGTTAATGAGATTTTATGTAATCACCAACCTTAGCTGCCAGCAAAGTGAACACTATATTCACCATAACTAATTCATTATTTAAACCTTTACACAATGATTTGATATGACTTACTCATAGACACAAATATCTACCAATTTTACTCATGTCATTCTAAAATAGAAATAGTTTTGGGCATTGGGCACACACACACACACACACACACACACACACACACACAAATAAACCTTTATTGCATGCAAGCATTACTCTTTTAGTATCTGCCAATGAGGATACAATAGCATAGTTTTTTGCCAACCTATAGTAACGATCACATAACATGGAAGTGTTTCTTTTGAATTAAAAAGGACCACCTTCCACTGAAATGGAAAATCAGAAATGGTAAAAACAAGAAGATACCTCAAAATCACCTTTCTTTGAAAGACAGAAAAATGGTATCATGATGTAGGGGACAGTACTACACAATTTTCCCTAGAAGCCAGAAGCTTCATACGCTCTACACAGCTCCATGCACATGGTGGCCACCCTCTTCTTTCTAGATTCTCCTCTTTCTCCTTTATCTACATCCATATCTGAAACATCAGAAGTTCTTAGTGGATGTCTGCTGGTGTGAAGATATTGAACACAGAAGTCTGTGCAGACTGATATATGCTCTGTCTCTGTCACTACTAGGAAGACAGATATGGCAATATATCCCTGAATAATTAGTAGCTGTAGATAACATCCTTCTACAATGCTAAACTCTTCAAAGCCTAGAAAATAATCCAATCATGCTGCTAGGGTTATAATGCTCTAAACAGGTCACTTATTAGACTTTATATAGATATGTTGCTTTGGTAATAGAAAAACGGGACAATGCAGTGTCGTGATTAAAAAGTGACATTTAATGGTCATAATGGTTGGGGCTGAAGTCCTACCTCTGGCATTTCTTGTTTGATTATTGGGAACAAAATCCTTAGATGACTCAGGTCCTCATCTGTGCAATATATGTTCAATATTCACAACCTTTACCTGAGAGTTTCTGTTGAGAGGATTATGGGAGTCGTCAAAGGCAGAGTGATTAGACCAATGTACACAGACTATTCTGTCTGTGTTGTTTATTGTTATTACTATCCAGCCACACTGAACTCATTTCCCCATTCCAATATATAAATGGGTCCTTCAGTGTTTTACTTGTCACACTGTCTTTATCCATCTGATGTTGCTCAGACTTGTGATCCTTCAAGAAATAACACACAACACTCAACGCTTTGGATTTGATTGGGATTTTCTGCTGAACCAGGCACTTAGCACATATTTCCAGAGCACCGATTATGAGCTAGCCATCTCTGCACTGGCTTTGCTGTGACATTTCAGAAAAACTAGTTTTAAAAAGGAGAGGTAAGGCTTGTTGGCTGTCATGAGGTTATGAGAAATGAAATAGTTTTCTCTGTTATGAGATGTCACTTCTACTGGAGTAGCCATCCCAGTGTTCCGGAGGATGGGCGGAGATGGAGGTCTACAATGTCAAGAGAGTGACTTACAGAGAAGGAACTGTCAGGGACCAAGACCCTGGCTTGAGCCTCTAGGCCTCTAGCTAAAGGCTCCCGTGGGAACTTACTGAGAAACCAACCACTGAGCCGGCACGACCCCAAGTAAAATAGATGTTTCTCCCAAAGTAAAATAGATGTTCTGGTTTGCTTAACAGTAGCAGAGGAGTAACTCTAAAGAATAGAATGACAGGAACATTCTGTGGCTAGGTTACTTAGCAGCCCTCCTGATAACATAAAAAATAGCTCTAAAGAACAAGAGAACAAGAACATTCCATGGTTAAGTTACCTAGCAACCCTCCCTGAAGCAAGACCAGTCACCTTTTTACCTTGCCAATATCCTGCTTCCCCTGGCCAGCTTTCTGCAGGTGTTTGAAGATTGTCCCCTCCCCATATTCTGCTTTAGAACTATATAAGCATGTATAGAATCATAATAAAATCGCAGTTCGAACAGGCTCCCATTTGTCCTGCTGCCTTCCTTTGTGTCTCCCTTCCCTTCATTCTCTCTCGTAGGTGGTCTCCCGTGTTGAAGTCCCATGGGTCGGGACAAGGAACAAGTGAAGATTATGGTGTGAAAACCAAAGACAAACAATAGCAGTTCTTTGAAATTTCAATGGAATTGTCCAAATAAACGAAACTTATTTGGGGTGGGGGCGGACACAAGAGGCCAACATCATGAAACTGTGTGCTATATGATGGAAGTTAAACTTTTGTTCAAGGGCAGCATACCATTGCTTTCCATTGTTCAGGAGTTGACAGATAAACCCATATACTACAATGTACTGTATTGCTATGTTGTATGTAATAGTTGACAATCAGTTTATTGGGGGCATATCTCCACATTAGTATGAGGAACACACACTTTCAACTTCTTTGGTCAATTCTACTTGTAACACAGCATGTAATGTTACTATTTTATTTTTCAATCTTAGTCATTCTGTTTGCATTATAGACAATATGGGCTTGTTCCCTTCCTTCTTAGATAATCACCACATTCATGTATCTTTCTTGCCTTTTCATTCTTCCAGTTGTGGTTTACAGCAAATAATCATATTTGTGTGATCAGGATTTACTCCTCAGGCACAACTGTGTCAACAGTGTCCAGAAACAAGTCCCATAGTACCTGGTTTCTTTCCTCTTCTGCAGAATTCCATTGTATTCCTTTATTCTTTGGAATGCTCTAGTTCATGATTTTGCAGATATTAATTCTAAAGCTTCTGGGAGAGACACTTGGTTATATGGAGTGCAAAAAGCTATCCCAGGAACTAATGTATGGATTCTTAGCTTTCAACTAATCCTAGTGTCTGAGCAATAGCATTATTTTTACACACCCCAAGTTATGGATGCCACCAAATCCTGAGCCATTTGGGAATATAAAATGCATTGAGGTTCCCTGTCAGAGCCAATTGCTGTTATTTTCCTTTTCTTGATCTTCTTACAGAGTTTTGCTGTTGAAGAACCTCACATTTGTCTCATGTCGAGATAGCATGTGCTTGCCCACCAGTGTTTAAGCTTAGAAGTGTTACAATCATTGATCATCCTCGCTGGGAGAAACTTATTTTTATAGAAAAGATGAGAATTTGTTGTGCCTGTCAGATAGCCACCTCTGTGATTTTTATAAAGAAAGAAAGAGAAAAAGGAAACTAAGCCTTTGTTTTCTGTAATGAATCCAGAAAGAAGCAAGACATTACTCACATGCATAGAATTCTGCCTTTAGCTTTTCTGATCTAGGCTCTGGGAAGATTAATCATTCAGATGATGACAGGGCCGAATGGCATGGAGACAGGGAAGCCAGCATTCAGGCTGACAGGATGTGTTGGGATTCTTGTCTTTTATTATTATAACTTTGGGTCTTTGGGCAGGTATACAGCTAAACTATCCCTTTTTTCTCTATAGAATGGGGCCATCCCAGGGCTGTGTGAGGATCAAGTAAAAAACACAATCCCACAGTGCCATATCTACCACAGAAAGGACAAGTCCCTGTTGCAAAAGCTCAAAAGAAAATACCAATGTCCAAAAGGCTTCAGTAACAAGGGCATGCACAACACAGAGACAACCAAGTTCTGTGACTTGACAGGCAGGTGGCTTTGTTGAAAGGTAGGAGCCATGATTCTGGACTGGATGAAGCAGGAGGGTACTAGGGTGTGGCTGTGCTCCATCTCAGGCTTTTCTGTTAGTTTACCCTGCTTTATCTATTATAATAAACCATTCCAGAGTATCACCAGCATCAGTGAAAGAAATGCTTGGTTCAAGTGTGCCATGAATGTTTCAGCAAGAAAACTGGCCTAAAACTAATCATCACATCCAAAATAAGAGGAGGCCATTTTTCACTCAGTTAGGTCTAGAGTATAGCTGGACAAGTGAGGGCATGTATGCCTCTCACACTTGAACAGTGGTTCTCAACCTTCCTAATGCTGCAACCCTTTAATACAGTTCTTCATGTTACAGTGGCCCAACTGATACAATTATTTTTGCTGCTATTTCATAACTGTAATTTTACTTGTTATAAATGTGATGTAAATATCTGATAGTTTTGATAGCCTTATAAAGGGGTCATAGCCCATGGGTTGAGAACCACTGTGATATAGGGTAATGGGCACACTGAGGACATTTATGCCTCTCATGTTGGAGGTGTACTTTTGAACACAGAAGTTTCAAGAGGTGAAAAAGACAGAATGGGATTTATACAAAGATGGTGAAAAAAATCAATAAACCATGGCAGACCCTTGTTTGATGAGAAGGTTCTGGAATTTCCTGGCTATATAACACAATTGTAGTGAACATTAAATTTTTAAAAATATATATTTTAAAATTATTCTTTGAGACTATTTTGGTGTGAACATTAGATTTTTGTTATCTAGAGATTTGCTTAAAATATTTCACAAGGCTTTGTGTAAAGTCATGAATAATGACCATCTTGCTAACATATGCTGAGGTTCACAATGTATTTTGATTATATATATATATGTGTGGGGGGGTATAATAATATGTATTTGTGCATATACTAATATGTATTTGTGCATATATATGCATTTAATATGTGCATCCTCTTACAGATAGTGGCAGTTTGGTCTTTCAGTCCTTGCTCTTGGTCCTTTCCCACATCTTTAATCTTTACGTATTCACCATCTTATTCAAAGGCTCCTTTCCTGGAGAGCATAGTACTTAGTAGAACATTGCTGATAAAGACACCTTATCCATCCATGCAACAGATATCGAATGAAGACTTTGTATATACTGGGCACTGAGAGAGGCCTTTGGGAGTTTCCTTTTTCATTGCAATGAATACACATCCTGGATGGCCTTTTTGTTTTTGCTTTTCTTTTAGAGTATATTATGATTCCTAGACTTGTCAATGACTAGCATTTTCCAGGAAAAAACACACTCAGTATAGTGGCGACTACTTGTGTAAGTGCAATCGGAGCTCCGAGAAGCTGACAAGGGATTTTTGTACATCCCTTCTCCATCTGAAACAGTGCAGCACTCACAGCTTCACAAATACCAGTTTCACATGGTGCGATGAGGTCCAAGACATTCTTGAAGAAGCCTATGGGTGTTCACACTGTTGACATTAGTAACGGTTTTGACATACCCTGCCCATGAGTGGATATCCTCTAGATACTCCCACAGTGAGCTTCCGTTACCACCGCAACCAACATTGCTTGAATTACAAATTTTACTTAAAAAAATGTTTTCCTCCCTTTGGTTTACTTTATGCAGATGGATATTTTTAAAATTAAATAAAAATTTAATTTATTCAATATCTATAAGAATTGATGGCTGAGGAAATATTCGGTAAAGTCCTTGCCACAGAAGCATAAAGACATGAATTTAATCCTAGAACCCACACACAAAAGCTAGCTATGGTATCAGGCACTTGTAATGCCTACCCTGCGCAAGTAAAGACGGACAGCATTGGGGTTCACAGGCCAGCCTGTGTAGCCTAATTGCTAAATTCAGATCACTAAGAAACTGTGTTTCAGAAATGAACATAGATGGCTCCTGAGTAAGGACACCCAAAGCTGGCTTCTGATTTCCACACTCATGACACACCACACACACACGAGGTCATTCAGTCACTATAACGTATTTACTTTATTCACAGATTGAATCATTTCAAGTTCTACCACAGGACAGTGTTTTCTATGTGCTAGGTGTTATGTCACTTTTATTTCCATTTCTGTCTCGGAAGGCTACGTGGGCTGGGTGGGTGGACAGTGTCAGACATCGGCATCTTACTACTCTGGCAGAGGCTGTGCAATGCAGTGGTACCTATTTCAGTATCACGACAGATGTGTGTGGTTTATCATTATAAACAGAAGTGCAGTTTTAGTGTTAAATTTATATCATTAAAATTGAGTTGGACAGCTCTATTTCATACTACCCAATTGAGGACTCTTTTTATTTATTTTTGCCATAACCACTGACATAAACACTGTCCAGCAGTGTGTTGAAACATTTTTATGTGTCCTCATCATTTTTTCTTGAAGGGACAACCTTGTGGTCATAGTCTCTGCTACTGCATCTTTTGGTTCTTATGCACTGACCAATTTTTCATTTGCTTGGGAGTGTTTATTGATAAACTTTAATCTGTGAATATGAGGAGTGCAAAATATTCTCAATTTCTATCCTCTTCTATGAAAGTCCATTGGGACTGAAACTTTCAAATCTTATTTATCAAAGTAGTTATAAAACTAGATCCCCAGGGAGGAAGAAAATTAAGTGCATTTATGTATTATGCTTTTTGTTTTGGTTTGATTATCCAGACCAGATACCAGGAGTGATTTAGGAATTTACTAAAATGCATTGATTGAGACTCATAAAATGGATTACAGATACATGGTAGACTCATGGAAAGTCTTGAGAATATAGAAAAGTATTTTTTTAGTTAGATTACTCTTTCTTGTATTCATTAAACTCAAGAACAGCACAGGAATAAACATGTAGAGAATCCATGTATGTATTTATGCTCATCTAACTATTCATCTAATCATTCGTATATTGGTATGTGAGAAATACTGAGTACTATGACTTGCTAGACAGTATACAAAGTATATATATATATATATATATATATATATATATATATATATATATATAAAGAAAATCTTACTAAGACTTAGCTCTATACTTGGAACTCTATATAGGGAATGATGCTTCCATTTATATTCTCTGTGTGTGTATGTGTGTATGCGTGTGTGTGTGTGCATGTGTGCAAGTCTATACACACGCATGTAATCTGATGTCTTCCTTAATCACTTCCCATTTTATTTTTTGAGACAGGATCTCTCACTGAAGTTGGAGCTCACTGATTTGGTGAGACTTTCGGGCCAAAAGGTCTAAGCACGCCTCCTGTCTCTAGCTCTTCAGTACTGAGACTACAGATGTGAGCTGCTGTGTCCAGCTGTTTATATGGATGCTTGGGCTCTTTCAGATCTTTATGCTTACATGACAAACACTTCACCAACTGAACTCTCTTCTGAACCTTTGTGTCTATCTTACAGAGAAAGAAATGAACAGTAGAGAGAGTTTGAAGTTGCTGATCTCTCTCACAAGGCTATCAGGTGCTGGCTGGGCCACTGGCTCCAAAGTTTCATAGGGTGACACTGAACCTGAGGGAACAACTTAAAACATTCACCACACTTGTAAATCCTTTGGCAATGAAATTCTACAACATCTCTAAATTCTAATATTTTAAGAGAAGCTCATTTCACTTACAACTGATGGTTATTCCAAGTTCCACGCTGTGCTTCTTAGGCAGTTTTACATGAAATGTTCCACTACTTGGGATGACAGACTCTGTAATTTCAAAACAAAAAAAGAATATTTACAGGACACATAAAACACTGGATATTGGGGAATAGCCTTCCAAACTAAAACATTTCCATCCTGGAGAGCTGCTCATGAAGACTTGGAAAATTCTAACATGAAACATTCCATTACAAGGGAGAGGCTTCTTTAGATTCAGAGGTCTCAGGAAGTCCCTGAAGCTTATAAGAAGACCAGGTCTCTTGAATAGAAAAGTTATAAACAGTAAGAACTTCTGGGTAGAGAGGGGATTGGCCAGACTCACTGCGTTGTTTGTGTTGTACAGTGAAGTCCAATATTACAACTCTCATGAGCTGTTATCATGCTAGGGAAGGCTTTCCAAGTGAGCAACTGTTTTAGAGTTGTCCATGCACCTATAACCAACCACTTATCCCTACTCCCACAGGTAACCCCAATAAATTCATTAGTTTTAAATTTGGACTTGGGTAGATTAGGGTTTGCCCTATCTGTGATCTGTAACTTACTTTCTGAGATCATCACGATCTCTAACTCTCTGGTGCCTGTGATATAGATATCCCCTGCTCATACCTGTGGCATCTCCTTTCTTCCCAAGACCCTCAGCATTTCTCCTCCTTTACTCTCAAGAAGTGACATCTTTCACATCCCCACCTCAGATCTTTAGCTGGCAGTCAGTCAATGGCTCCTCTTTCTGTCATTTCACTCTCCTGGCTAAGTAGGTCTTCTTTGTGTGACATATAATTCCTTATCAATCCTACGGAATGAGTTCAGTGACAACCCCTAGACAAGCATCCCTCATCCAAGACCCTTGGAATAGTACTGATAACAAAGGAAGAAGGCAGCATAGGATAACCAAAGTAACACACTCTTATTGCTCCATCACTTCCACTAAAGCCTGGCTCATTCTCCAGTGAATAACAATCTAACTCCAAAGGCTGGGATGCAGGTAAAACCATCGGTCCCCAGGTACCTGGTCCAATTTACCCACTGCATATGTAACACATTTTGCACAGCATAGGCAAAAGTTAGGACTGGGCTCATGGAAAAAGTTAAGAGACCTGCTTTTCTCATTCTGTTTTAAATTGTTCTTGGCCTTTTGTCCTTTCCCTGGAGAAGTTTAAGCAGTAAACTTTTTACAAGCCCAGAATCTAATCTTCCAATTTGGAAGGTTCACCACTGAGTGTTAAAGGAGAGAACACAATAAAAATTTGATTTCCCTCAGCCCCTCCAGGCTGCTAGAAAGTCACCTGTAAAAAAGACTCCCAAACTGCCCCTACGTTTCAGTGGTGCAGCAAGGTCCATTGTCACAGCTTCCTCTCTCCACCCTGTTCTTACTTCAGTGGGGCAGGGGAGGGGGGAGCGAATCTGCTGAAATTCATAGTTCCTCTCTGTCTTCTAAAATTTCCCTGGGACCAGGCCAGTGTCACAGACTGACTTGATATCTTGACCTTCTGTTCTTAAGGAACACACTGATGTTCCACAAGATGTGAATCTGCCTATATTTGCTTATCTGCCCATTAAGAATTTGCACATTTCCCATTTTCTAATGTTATAGTAAAGAATGGAATCTGTCTCTAGTTAGAAACAAACCTTGTCCCCCACCCCCACCCCCTACTTATGAATTAGTTCAGTTGGGCAGTTCAGATACCTGGATACAGGGGGCCATGCCCTAGGAAGGTGAGTTCACTTTAAGATAAAGATAATGCATTTTTCCCTACCCAGAATTTCGGCCTCCTAGTGCAGTCTTTGTGCTGGAGTTCAGATGCTATGTTAACCGAAAGGGCTAATGCTTCAGGCTTCCATACCCCTCTCCTAAAAGTTTCTTTCTTACCATGTGACTACCTGCTAATATCTACTTTATTCTCCTCCTGTTATAGGAACTACAAGATTTATAGTTTGCTTGCTCTGGAATTTATATTTTCAACTCTAAGAAACTGAATCCACCTTCTACTTTATTCCACTACTTTTTTTTTTCAATTAATGAGACTAAGAACCCTGAGAGGGGACCCTTATTTTTCCAGTATCATATGCTAACTCTCATGAGACTCCCTGAGATTGCAGGTAACATTTCTTGCCTACCTTTGAATTCTTTAATCAGCCAAGTATATGACCCATTCCTGCTCTCCTAGATGGCATCATGAAGAAGCCTTGAGGCAGACATAATTAATGAGTCAAGCAATAGTCTTCAAAAAGACCAGCTAATTTTGATAGACTAGGGCAGAAAGAGAAATAAATTAACTAATAATTATGTTTTACTTTCTGATATCAGATTCATCTGCATATCATATTCATTTTCCAAGTATTTCTCCTTTGTCTGCCTTACCTCTATTTCTTTCCTAAGTCTTGTTCATTTAACATTCTAAATCAGAAGAATCCATCTTTCTATCCCCTAAAAGAACATTTAAGAACTTGGAGGGGCTGGAGAGATGGCTCAGCGGTTAAGAGCACCATCTGCTCTTCCAGAGGACCCGGGTTCGATTCCCAGCACCCACATGGCAGCTCACAACTGTCTGTAGTTTCAGTTCCAGGCAAAACACCAAGGCAAATAATTAATTAAATAAATAAAAAAGTGTTAAGAACTTGGAGTTCTCCTTTACATGAATATGTATTGTCAAAGTTGAGGACAATACCTAAATTTTAAATCCTTAATAGACACATTTCTAAAAGGTCACAGGTTTGGACCTGATGCTGCCCTTGACCCTAGAAGATAGTGTAATCTGTTATAAATAATGTTACCTAGAGTCATATTTTATGTAAATTGTGAGTAATATGGAGGTGAGGTGCTTCTCTAAATAGTGACATAATCAAACACCTGCACTTCATACTTCAAATAAAACTTGTAATGATTTTATGCCCTCCACTTTCTCTCACTGTTTTAATTCTCTCAACTACAATCTCAAATCCTTCTGACTCAGTGCCTTGAGACATATTTGATTCCTTTAAAATTTGTATTAGGTTATTTTCCTTAGATATATATTATATAGTATATGATACTTGATATCTATAATCTTTTGAATCTCACATTTACTTTTATACTACATTTCTTTTTAAATATTCCCAAGTATAAGTGGTGTTTCCCTCTCACACTCAATACTGCAGAATATTTAGTAGATTTATTGTTCTTAGTTCTTTGCCCTCCAAGATAAGCTTATGTACATAACTACAACCCTTGAACAGCTTTGGATCTGAAACACCCTGGAGTGGCACCTTGGATCCCACTCCCTCTAGAGGAACACCTGACTCAGTCTTGATGTTGGGGTGAGGAAACTGGATCTGCCAGGAGTGGATGCTGAACTGAGCAATATTGGGACCTTGGGACCTCATGACCATGCTGGGGAGGAGATGGGAAGATGTGGAGAAGAGAGAGTGACTGGAGAGGGTGGGAGGGGAAGGGAACTTAAACAAGGATATACATGGGTAGAAAATGTGACTGTATTCATAAAAAAAAAGAAAGAGGAAAAAATAAATCAACAGAGTTTCTAACATCTATAGCAGACTTACCATGTGGCTGAGACAAGCTCTCAGAACTACACCACATTCCTTCCACCAGGAATTGTCACACACCACCTGTGATCTGTCCTCAATATGACTGAATGCTTCTTTCAGGTTTTGGTTATATAGGTATTCATATAAATATATATACAATATGCATTCTCAAAAACAAACAAACAAACAAAGAACTAGGAGTTAACAAGAAAACTGGGAGCGCTGGGATTTGAAGGGCTGCCTTTTGCCCACTTGCACCAAAAGCTGGTCTGCAGAAAGAAGCAGGAAATAAACAATGTGTGTGCACAAGCAGCAAACAGGATCTTGGAGACCACTGGGCTTAGGCACATCTGATTGGAGCCCCTCAGGACTGTGAAAGCTTATGATTCCGGGAAACCCCGCCTTCTGCCTAAGGCAGCTGGATGTATTTATGATGCAGCAACTGGAAGATGAAAACACTGAGGCAACATATAATGCGAATGGGAGCGAGCGGAGATCTGCCATGCAACTGCTCATGGGCACAGCTAGAATACTTAGCTGCGTAGATAAAGCTGGATAGTGGTCCTTAATAGCTCATGGAGCTTCATTACTTAGGATCCATCCCATATAGGAGGGGCTGTTTTTGTTTCTCTATTTTAAGACAAAAAGTTCTCAGAAAATGGAGAGGTGTATAATGCACCTCTGTGTATGTGTATAACCCTAACAACTTGGGATTTAGAATCTCAGGGTCCAGGAAACACTGACAGAGAGTAGTTGCTACTACATCTGTTGGTTTCATAACATTTAAATTTTTATATTTATTTATTTGTGTGGTGTTCCTTTCTTCCATCTCTTCCCCTCCCTCCCTCTCCCCTTCTTTCTTTCTCTCTCTCTCATATGTATGTGTGGGGCATGGTACACATGTGAAATCAGAGTTGGTTTTAGGAGTTGGTTTTCTCCCTTCTACCATGTAGACTCTGGATCTTGAACTGAGTTCGGTAGCAAACACATGGCATGCTATGTGTTTATAAAAAATTATAAATTTTTAATGCAGGGAAATTTGATCATGAATAATACCAATAATGACATTAAAAGACATATTATGACTTTCTGGAACACAGTAATGGATCACTTTTGACTCTATGTGATTTGAGAAATTCACAATGGCAAATAAGTATCAATTAATGAATCTCTTTGCTGAAGCTGTGACTTCATTTTAATCTTCTACATGCCAGTGTGATTTATTTCATATTTAGTATTTTCCCTATATAATTATTTCATTGTTAAAGCAAAGGCATATTTAATTTGAGGTTCATAAACAAATGTTGTTAATGAGGAGAAGGTTCCATTATTTGGACAAACAACAGGTTTAGTGTCAGTGGATGTAATTCTGAAAACAAATGGTGTTGATTTTGTAAGACCCTTGTGATTATTTTTGCACTTCTCTGGTTTTGCTTCATCTTTGTTAAAACTATAATTAAAAACACATTTGGGTAAAACGGTTTCCTACTTTCCCATTGGTCTGATTTTCTGCCTGAAGCACTCATTGTCGGCACAGTAAGATGACTGCCAGGACATAATTTATCAGCTTGGGCACCCCGTGAGGAGTGTGAATGTTTAACTTTCCCCGACTCATCTGAAAGCACCAGGGCTCTGGTTGACAGCCAACAGCACCTCATGTGCTTTGCAATGAGACTTCCCAGAACAAATACCATCAGAGTTGACGTGCGAACGCTGAGCTCTTGTATTCACCATATAGATTGTCATTGAAAAAAATTGAAAGTGGCAAAATGGAAGAAAATGAGGGTCTAACTTCATAGAATCCTACATATGATAAAGGATTCTAGTAGAAGAACTTGAGTGATAATGGCATTGAGTATTTTCAACGTCAAATGCCTCTTTATTAAACTTGCTAAGGTGTTTGCATAGCACTGTGTATTTAGAGAGACAGACTTAGGCAAGAGTGTGTTCACTTTTAACCACCTCTCTGTAATTTAAAATATTTATTAAATAGAGATAGCTGAGCACTAAAAGCTAAGGGCTGGGACATTCATCTTGATGTATAAAATATTCTGAGGCAGAACTCTGGAAATGGATGGCTTCTATCCAGGCAATTAGGCATCAATCCAGAAGGACAGACCACCCTTGACAGGGCCTGAATCTACATGCTCCCTATCGGTCCCAAATTCCTAATAACTAAAAAGGATTTATCTGTTTCTAAAAGATTCTAGTAGACCATAAATGATTACCCAGAGTGTCTTTCTAAGGGTTTCTGCATCCATCAAGAGAACATTGTTATCAATTAGTGATGTCTGCAAAGGTAGAGGAGATAACAGATGGGAGCACCCACCCCAGCCTATTATAGATGACCTGAATATCCATTTTATGACCTTTATTAAACAAGCTGGGCATTGAATAAAGTAGGCTTAATAGACACAGTTCCTATTTTTCCAGAGCTTTAAGTTATTAAACTATTAAATCAACAAATATTAAAATATATATGTATGTACATTAAGGATGCATGAGACACCAAAAAAATCTAGCATATACAAAATAAAATACATTTATAATACAAGCAAATACTGTGGTGGTCAGTACAGCCTTCTCCCAGCATTCCAGGTTCAGAAGGCTTGCTCTAACGGTTTCATTGGGGCAACCTATAATATATCCTGTAATAATTCTATTTAGCAAATTTTTAACTGAAAAGGCAGAAAAACAACAGAGGTAAAGTGGGTTGCAAGTCAGCTGATTTAGAGTCTGCCATTCTCTTTAAGACCTAGAATTGCCCCACCAGAACCTCAATGTCCCCATTCATGTATAAAATAAAGGTATGGGATTGTAATAGCTCTTCTATCACTAATTTTCCATCACAGTTAAGTATACTCTGGGGCCACTGGACAGTCCTCTTGCTGGATAACCAAGTTTTCTCTGCCACCTGACTGATTCTTACATGGTCTTTCTACCCAAATCCTGCTGGGCCACAGAAATTAGAAGGCACATACTTTTTAGAAAAGATGGGCCATTATATCACACAAGAAAGGCATATTATAGAAGAAAGCAGTTCCAAGAGATCGGCAGCCTCCCAAAAAGTGGATTCACACCCAGTCATGACACAAACACAATTTCATAACCAAAGTCTCCTCATGGAGCCAAATGTATTTCATTAATTCCTTCCATCATTCATTCACCAAGTACTAACTGAGAACTATCTGTATTCTAAGTGCTAGAAGTTCATTTGTAAACTAAAACCACAGAATCCATGATGCCAAAGATGTTTGGTCTATGGAAGAGAGAATAAATAAGAAAGAATACAATAGACCACCAGAGTTCTGGGCTAGGGGAGAACCATAGTAAATGTAGGTGTGAGGAGAGTGAAGGCTTTTATGAGCAAAGACACACATGAATTAAGCAAGAACCTGAGCATTAAGAGGTAGCAGGGATGGCTGCTGTAAAGATGTGCGGTGGGATTGTGATTCTCATTCACCGAGAAACTACCGAATAGAAGATAAGGTATGTCAAAGGCAGAGTAATATTTACCTAACTAAACACAGTACAATCCACATATTCATGGATTGTTTCCTGCCATACTCTTCCAAACGCAAGTCCTGGGCAGACAGTGGGCATGCACTCCTCACCCCTTACACATTGTTTTCTCACAGAGATTCAAACTTTGATTCCTCAGATCTCTGTCTCCAGCAGACCCCAGCCCACCTAATTACCAAACTCAAAGACACTTTTTGCCTATGTGATTTGAATTTTTTACAGCATCTTTAGGCCATTGATACTCTTGCATTGAAACTGTTTGTCTTCTTAAATGACACAGTCTGTTTATGAACTTCTTATTTATTTATTTAGTGGGTGTGATGTTTTATGTGTGTATATGTGTGTGTAGGTATGTGTGTATGTTTGTGTGTCTCCATGTATGTATGTTTAAATGTGTGTGTGTGTGTGTGTGTGATGCACAAGCATGTGTATAGAACAGAAACAGTGTATAGGTGGTTCTATTTTTCCATCTTGTAGGTTTTGGTGATTGAACTGAGGTCATCAGGCTTATCATTGTCAAGTGCCTTTGCCTGCTGACTCAGCTATCTGGCCTTGAACTTCCTTTTGCTGGCATCAATTAACTTTTAATCTTAAGATTACTAGGCAGTGCCCATGGCCTCCCACTCGCCAAGTGCTTTTCTTGTGTCTTTTACCCTAGGGGTCACTCTTTACATCAATAACTTTGTCAACCATTGGCACACTGGCCATTCCTTAGTCCTGCTCTATACTCAGATTCCCCCTCCCTCATCCTGGGCTTCAGGAGACACTGTCCACCCTTTCCTAGGTACTTCCTCTACTTCCTAATAGCCATGCAATCCTGCATATTCTTCCTCTTCTTGCTGGTCTTTCTCATCTCAAATTGGCTGTGAACTCCTCCAGGAAATACACCGCTCCTTCCTATTTTTTTTTTTTAAGCAATAATTTAAGCATAGCAGCATCTAGCTCCGTAATTGTGCTCAGTGCTATCTTTCGGATGAAGAGATAAGGAGGTTGGTATTTATTCTCTGATGTTATCAGTGGACATGTCACCACATCTATAATAGAACTCATACCACTGTCCCCAGATGACCCTGTTTCCTTATAACCATCTCCTGGCCTCTGGTTTGTTCATTCTCATGCCTCAGGAGTCATTACATGATAAAAACATAGTCAAGTTTTGGATTTCACTGTGTTACCATTTTCAGAAAGCCAATGCCATTCCCCATCTGTTCAGTGCTATAATCTCCAATTGTTTTCTAGTGTGCCCTGCATGTTTCAGAAAGCTTCCCCAAACACGGCTCAGATTATCCCATCCTCCTGCCAAAATGCTCCTTGGCTTCAGTACACGGGGGACACAAGCACGATTCTCCACTAGGACACTGCCTATCTGCGGGACTCTGAGATCTCCAAGTCCTTCTCCAAACCCTGACTCAATCCTTGTTCTTATTCCTTCCCTACCTGCTCCAGCCCCTGTCTGCACTGCTAGGCTTAGTCCTCCAGGTTCTTCAAGTTCACTGTTCGCTCTGCCCGGAAGGCTGTTCTCCCAGGCCCTTGCCCTCTCTCCACATTAATCTTTGCTTGTATGTCACTCCTAAGAGATTCACCCTACAAAAACAGCTCCCCCCAGTCATTACAGGATTCTCCACTCCACTTCATTTTCCTCAGAGAATTTACAGTCAAAACTTAATACTGATGGCTTCTTAAAATAAATGTCTGTTTCTCTTTAAAGTTAGATGAAGATAGGGACCTTTTTCTTTCCTGTCTGCTTTTATATCTACATTGTACAGGAAAGTCACTGGCCCATGACAAATATTTGTTGACTTAAGATCCTTGCATCTAAAGGTATTCCTTTACCTTTTGGCAAAAGACACTGGATATATAGGGCCCATCCTTTGTTGTGTGTAAAGACATCCAACAACCTCCCTCCTTCTCTCCCTCCCTCCCTCCCTCCCTCTCTCTCTTTCTCTCCCTCTCTCCCTCTATCCGTCTCTCACTTTCTTTCTCCATTTTGTCTTTCTTCAGTGGTTCTGGGTATCAAATCCAGGGCCATTGTGCATGCTGGTCAAGCTTTGTGCCACTGGGCTATCTTCCCAGCTGACAACTATCTTAAATGGGAATTTACATCAAATTTTAAACTGTTAGCTACTGTCTAGGAATCTCTCCAAGACCAAAATTCTGCTAGACTCCTCCTCTAAGACTGAGACATATCCTTAGCTTAGGATCCCACTTTTACCAAAAATCTTCTTGGAAAGTGTGGTATAAGAAAGAGTTAATGGTGGAGGCAGGGAGATAGAAAATGATATCCCATGTTCTTTGTTATATAATCTTTGTTAAGATTAAGTCTGTCTGTGTGTTGATCTATCTTTCATCTCTCATCATCATCATTATCTACCTATTGTTAGAGGGAAGAGTCAAAGGGAAAACCTGAAATAGGAAGCTTAGTAGAGAATGAATATGAACAAAGTACAAGTATGAAAATATAGAAACAAACTCACTATTTTGTATATTAACTTAAAAAAGAGAAAAAATATAAAAGATCACCTTAGAGTCTGTTTAGCAAACATCTGTACCCTCTTCACTGCCTCTGACACATAAGGTTTTTCTTAGTATTTTTTTTAACCCACTGGTTCTCTTCATTTTCACCTTGCCCATCAGTCATAGGTCCGTCTCTACCCTCTCTGTCTATATTTAGAGATGGTTTCTATCATCTATTATAATCCTCTTGAGCCTGGTGAAACAATCTTGAATGGAGTCCACTCTGTCATTCCTCATGAGTGTCAAGTGCAATTTCTTTTTAATACTAAAGATCAAGTATTTGCCTGCTGAACTTGTATGCGCTCACCCCATGGACTTTCAATGTTCTCTACCTATCACGTTATCTGCAGCAGGATAAACTGGTGTTCTTATTTCTGGGTCTAAGGAATATGTTTTCTCTAGCACAAAGATGCCAAGTTAGACAAGTAAAGGTGACACAACCTTTCAAAATCACATCCGTAGGGGACCTCACTTACTTAATTTGCCATATTAATTTTCAGTTTTTGTGTGGACACTTTAATGAATAAAACAAACAATTCAAAAGAACATGACAAACCTCTTAAACAAAACCATATATATATATGTATATATACAGACACATATATATATATATATATACATATATATATGCATACCCCTTTCTGCCACATAACTGACAGAAGTCATATGCAGCCCTCTCCTGACTTCATCTTGATTTGAGATTCTGATTTACCTGCAACATCAAATTCAATCTCTAGTGTGACTTTGCTTGTGATGGAAGAGTCTCTCAGGAGCTGGTTGGCCTCCTCAAAGGTGCTGTCTTCGGTTGGAATTCCATTAATGGCCATGACTCTGTCTCCAATCTGTAGCACTCCACATCTAATTCAGAACCATACAAGAGAGGTTGTAGTTAGAGTAAACAATCCTGGACTTGAACTTGCCACTCCACCTCATCTAGTCTTTGCAAAATAGCAGAACCATTTGATCTTGTTGAGCGCATGCTACCGGCAAGCATGTTAGGTCAACCACAATGCCCTGAAATTTTGAATCCCATGGTTACAACTATGGACAGGGGTTAAGGATGCCAGCAAATTAATTCATAATTGATAACTATGATAGAACTATCACTTGACCGGAATGAACAGACAGTAAAGATCAATGTACATTCCTTCAATGCAGAGAAATAACTTCAGTTGGACTTTAGCTATTTTTTTCTTATACATTTTTCTCCTTTATACTTCATACAGCCTCTAGTTTTCAAATGGACAAAATCTACTAAATAAAATCACTGGTGCTCATAATGCTTCCCAAACCTGATCAAGAACATAAAATTTTATCATCAGAATGGAGAGTTAACTACATTTTGTTTTTCCTGCACTGAGCACTGTTACATTATTTATTAGTTATTCACAGATGGCTGGGGTTAGAAATACAGGGCTTCTGGGAAGGGAGAGCAGCTCACCTCTCTGCTGGGCTGTCAGCTTCGATATAGGAAATCAGCGGAGGGGAGGAGACCGTCTCTGTGGCAAACACGCTGCCCTGCAGTTGGATTCCAAAGCCCGTGACAGGATCAGCCGTCAGTACAACCTCCGTGGTTTCTGTGTGAACCACCTGTCCAGCCAATCCTACAGTGCTAGAGGCTAAAGACACTGAAGGGACAGATGTGAAGAAGGTGACTGAGAGATTCAAGCAAGTATCAGCATTTTCAAAATAGAGTATATTCAAACAGAAGTTCATCGGCAATGGGGGAGGAGTCAAAATATGTTTTACACCAGATTGATAAATACATCTCCCAATCTGTCAGATGGAGGTCATGACCAGTGTAGCCACTCTATGGCCCAGTCCCAGGATCTGGGAAGAGACTATGAGAATAGGACAGCCCTGCAATTAGAGCATGCCATCTTGTCACGGGCTGTAGAAATAGGCATCAACTGAGGAAGACCTTGGGGCAGGTCATTCCATCTGAGTATGTCTGTATCTTTTACTCTGGCAAGGAGAACTGAGATGGCATGTCTAAGTTTTCCCACTTCAGCCATATGTGATTATGAACAAGATGACTTTTTGTTTTGAGGGTACAATTTCTATGTGGCCCCAGGAATGGTGAGGCTGTGCTGGTTCCTGATCTATCTACATTACTAAGCAGGTATAGTTAGCCATTTAAGCTTGTTTCCAAATTCAGGCCCTCCATGTTTTGTTCATTTTTGCTTAGCCTCCAGTCATCTATTGTCCCCATCCATTTACTTCTCTGGTCCCCATGCAAGTCTCCAGCCAGTCATCTCTGTCTTATCTTCATCCCCCGCTGTGATAATGAAGGAACCACTCCACATCCAGATGCCCTTCTTTGCTGGGCCTACAAGCTGTGGCCTCTCATGTATGAGCAAGCACAATGTGTGAACATTGCTCGAGCAAGTCTGCAATGTTTCTTTGCAGAAATTTCATGTTCTACAAAATGTGTCTTTTAGCTCTCTTCTTTAAAGACACTTCCAACCCTGCTCCAACTGAAACCTATTTTCCCCACTCTTTTACATGGGACAAAGAGAGGTGGTATACACACACACACACACACACACACACACACACGCACAAACATACACACACATACACAAACATATACACATACACACATATACACACATACACAAACATACACACACATACACAAACATATACACATACACACATATACACACATACACAAACATACACACATATACACACACATACACATACATACACACACCCATACACACACATACACATACACACACACGAACACATACTTTGCTCATTCACAGTGCTTTTCCTTCTTAAACTGCTATTTAAAATTCTATATTATATACATATTTCTTCCACCTAATCTTTTAGGTTAGTTTTCTACTGTGTCTAATTTCCCTGTTTCCTTTCCCCTGACTTCATGTCTTCATTCTCCTATATCCTAACTTAAACCTTTCGCTTTCTCTGTCCTCATTGTGGTGACAATCTTCTCACACACTAGCTTCGTGGCACTTCAGCCCCCTCAATGCCCTTTTCCACAAATCCACCCTTCTTCAGCTCTGTCAACACAGTCCGTGGCTGTACTCCCCTTCCTTTAAATGATCCCCAAGACCTTAATGTTTGCATCCTCCTGTGTCAGTGACTTTTCCAGCCCTTACAGTATAAGTCTCTTCTCGAATTTGTGGTAGTATTTCCTGCTCTTTGTCTCCATACCTACTACTGCTCAACCAGTCTTACATGCAGCAGAGTTTGCCTTTTTAAATTTAATTTTATATTTTAATAAATAAAGGCATATCTTTATATTTTAAAGATAAATATTTGAATAGCTGAAGCAAGGATGAGAGAATCCAAATTTCTTTCTACAGTCTTTACCTTGGCCTTGCAGTTGTAAAGCCCTCATCCATCCACCTTTGCCTTCCATTTCTACCATTTCTCTTCACACTATACTTGGAAGCCTGGGGACCACTTCAGGGAAGCATTGGTAACTATCAGAGATTCTTAAACACTGCATGATTTGCTAATATACTCTGTATTCTTTGGTTACACCTAGTCAACTCCCCATCTGTTACTGAACTGTTGAAACCTAACAGGAAAAAAATCCAGCTCTAAGTTCTTATCATGGTCTGCTGGACACTAGCATCCTTTGTTAGAATATGTGTTCCCCCAATGCAATTCCTTAAGCATCTATTTCAAATGCCTCCATTCCTATAAAGGGTCAAATGTCACTTTCTAAGAGAATGATAAAATTCACTTATAATGAGTGTTTCATAGGTAACATTTCTTCTCCACCACTTGTGTTCCCAGCTACTCTCTCTTTCTTCTTTCCTCCATTCCCCATTTCAAAGGTTAATTCTTTCTTATACTGCTTCTTCTTTATCCTTGAGTCTAATCTCATGGACTCCAGGCTGGCCACAGGCTTGCTGTATCTATGAAGCTGAAGATAACCTTGAACTCTGACCTTCCTAAGAGCTCCCACCACCCAAGTGTTAAAACTCCAGGAACATACTACCACAACTCTTCTTGGTGACATTTTTTCTCTCCCCTTTCTAGCCCTTCTGGGATTCTACGCCACGGACAATGTCTCTCTTGTCACTTTTCTAAGTTTCCCCGCTCACTTTTTCTTTCTGACCTTGCTCTGCAAAATTGTGCCGATTCCAACACGGCTTCGAATTTGTCTCCTCTTACTCTTTGCAAAAGCTGCTCTCACTGATGACTCTGATTGCTTAAAAAAAAAAAAAAAATCAGTGGCCCCATTCACTCTAACTGCCATGCACAGATTGGCTCCAGAAACATTCTCTTCCTTGTAAATTGCTCTTTAGGTGTCGATGAAGATTTGATATTAGTTTCTTACTGAATCAGCCCCTGGCTGTACCTTTCCAACCCTCTGGTACATAAAACAGATTCTCAACATTGCTTCTGTGCTCAGTTTTTATTCTTGCCTTCACCAACCATATGACCTTTGCAGCATCTTCTCAAATCTCTCTTCCTCTACCCTCTGTGATGAATTTTTTTCATTACAGAGAATTTCTTCATCTGCAGACACATTTTAAAGGACTTCAAATTGTTTTCTAAAGTCGAGAAATAATCTCAACGTTCTCATTTCCTCTCTTGTCTATGACAAGATAATCATGTTCTAGTCTTCTGATCTTGACTTATGGCTCCTCATCATCTCAAATCAATCAACTGCCCATTTTTCAGAGTTGTATGACTTTCTCCACATTTACTTTCAACACCTTAATTTGGGCTTTTATGTCAGTCATTCTAATATTCATGTATCTTTAATGGTCAGTGATTTCCCCCCCTCGATTGTCAAATTTCTCCCCTTCTTTAGTGAAGTATTTTATAATGTCATCTATATTTTCCTTTTGGAAATTATACTTCACTTGCTTCTAAGTCACCATTAAGAACCATCAGTCATTCTTCACCCAAACTTTTTTTATCGTGGAGATCCCTGGAACCAAGAGTGTAAGGAAAAGAGAGGTGAATCCTTTGATTAACAGGTCCATCCTCATTCTTTCCCACTGGATTATGAGAAAGCAATAGTCTTCAAATCTACACACTGTATAGGTGGTGGGTGGCTTAAAATTCTAACATGTGATTTGGGGTTAACATTTAATTCTGATATATTCTCTAGTCTGATTTTTTTATGTGTGCATTTTATCTTCTAGACCACACATTTTGCTAACAATGACACAAAACTACCAAAAGATACCATTTCCTATTGGTAAGTGAAAGGTCTCTGAAACTGAATTCTAGGGGACAGTAAGAGATTGATGGGGGTAAGAAGTTTGCAAGAAGAGTTATTTTATGAACATCATGAACAGACAGACAGACCACAGCATGCCAAGAACTCTGAGGAGAGTTCTGGTGCACAGACAGCCTGGATGGGCTTTAAAGACTGGGTCCTCTTTTTATAGCTTTTTGGGGAAGAGAGAAGACTTCACGGTGGGATCCTACAGCCAGGTTCTCTGATTTACCATCAGTAAGCAGGGAAGAGGGTGGGGATCAGGATGTGTGGCCACTTGTATTAAATCCTAAGAAAGCACTACACTTGAAAAAAGATAGATTAGACGTAACAATCAAAAGCCCAAAGAACACAAAAAGCAACCTGTATAAATTGGCAGACATTAGCTGACTTCATCAGTACGCTTGGCCAGTAAAACAAAAAGGTGCTTTCTGTATGGGATTTGTGTGGCAAATTCTCTAGTGTGCACTCCACAGTCTCCCTTCCCTTTCCCATGTCCGTTTATACAGCTAGATCTGTTCACAGCTCCTAAGGTTTGCAGGGAACAAATTCTTTAACTAGTTTTTCCAAATATCAGGGAAGGTAAGTGAAACCAGAAGTAGTCAGTGCTTTTTAAACTTTTGGCTTTTGCATGTTTATTTTTAATGTGTTCAGTAAAGAGGCTGTGAACTTTACTATCAGATAGGAAAAAGAAAAGCATGTAAAAAGTTTAGAGAGAAAAAAAGTCCGGGTTTTTTTAGGAATCTGTGTTTTTGTTGTTTGATCTTGCTATTTGAGACTTGTGCATCACTAAAGCTCCAGGGTTGAGGGTGGTCTACCGTAGACCTAACACACCATGAATTGCATGATCCAATTTGGGGGCAAGTTGGGGGTGGACAGCTCCTTCTCCACAGAGAGCTGACAGGGTGTTGGCCGGTATCTAAGTATCTCATTTCCGACGCCTCGTGTGGTCACTTGCAAGCTTACCATGAGCTGCATTTGTCTTCTGTCCTTTTCTTAGGGGTCGACGGAAAGGATGGCCAACGTTGTAAGGTTTCTTCATCTCCTTCCTGTCAGCTCTTTTCAGTGTCACCCTCTCTAGTAGCAAGTGACAGTGACCAAAGAAACAAAGAACATTCTGGGAATGTCTTCTGACTCCTGCTGTTGCTATAATCCAGGTCAACTGGGAACAGGTGGGGTCACCCCACTGGCTCTGTCTGCAGGAGCAGAAAGGGCTAAGGTAGATAGACACTGTGTAGTCATGTAGTCATGTAGCCACTGTGCAGTCATGCCACTAGAACAGTAAGTGATGGGGTCTGGAAGAAGCCTTGGCCTTGGTGGCTGAAAAGGCAGCAGCCCCGGCAGTGGGGAGGGCACATGTGATTCCAAAGGTGGGGCTGAGTTTCCTCTGTGACATAGCCTGGAACTGTTCCAGGGCTCTGTGACACTATGCAAAGCCTGGAGCTCACACTCATCACTCTCCCTCGGAAACAAACACTACACCTTCCTGTTGGCCATAACATCTTGTTATAGACTTTTCTGTTCCTTCCCCTTCGGATGATGAGAGTTCTAATATTTATGTTAGGGTATGCCATTGTTTTTTGGCAATGTTCCTACTCTATCCTACAAATACATTAAAGAATTTTTTGTTCTGTTTTGTAAACTAAGGCCTCATTGAGACATAGAGCAAAAAGACATTTTATTATCTTTGTGGCTTTCACTGTGATTCATCATCCATGAATGGCTTGGTTGCTATAGAAACATAACTATTGGAAACTAGATAGCAAATGGCAGCCCTGAATGAAGACATAACTAAGAGAAGAAATGAATGTGTGTGGTGAGCATGGTAATAGAGTTTTTATTTTCAGTTATTGGGTGTCTTTATATCTAAAATGGCCACATTAAGCAATAAAACAAAGAAACTTCCATTTTGTTCTCCAAAAGGTAAATACTCTCATTTTTTGTGTATTTTAAGTGAAGTGAAAATAAAGGTTCATACTATTTGGGCTCTACTGATTCATTAAGATATAAAGTATATAATTTCCTGAGACACTTTTATAACTGTTATAATGTTATATACATTGTCATTGGGGGTCTATAGGTTCCCATTCGCAGCAAACATGACCTGGAAATTTCTCAACCCAGGTTTTTGTTTATCTTTTTGCTACACCTGAATGGTTGTGTGCTGATTCAAGAAGGAATTTATGAGTTGATGAGGAAAAAGTCAGGCCTCAGCTTTGTTTCTTGTTACAAATTACAAGATGTGCAAATATCAATGTGAGACAGACATGTATTAGCATTCATTTGTACTCACTAATGACCTTACTCAACACAGCAAACTTTACCTAACACAAACAAATGGCTAGCCTTCAAAGCAGAAACCCAAACATTAATTAATTGATTTTGATGACTCTGTCCTGCTGAGGATGTAACCTATTTCTGTCACCGGTGAGCATTTCACTTGAAGATACCATAAAAATTATATATGTAAATATACATACACCAAGTTCTGAAGGTATTGTATGAAAAACTCAAGATCTTTGTATTTTGGCAAAGTGTAATTGTTAAATTGTTAAAGATGGTGGTCACCACAGGAGGCCAAATCTCACAGCCCCAACAAATAAGTCTCCTAATAGCTCTCTCTCCAATTTCTCATCACCAAAATGTCAGTGCTACCATTATCCCAGTTTTTAGCAAGGGCATAGAAAGCTTGAGACACTTGCTCAAGGTCCCTCAGTTAAAATATAATTTTGGGGTGGCAGGTCTCCAGATGTAGAGTCAGGCTCGTAATCATAATGTAGCTGCAACTGATCTCTGCCAAAACTAAAATAATTTATTCTAGCCTTAGTTAGGAAACAAATGGAAATCTAGATGTTTTGTTCACTTTGACTAAGGTCATTCTTTTGTTTTCTTAACTTAAAATTATTGTTAAAGTCATTTACTAAAGGTGACAAACCTTATATTTAAACATGCATTTTATTTTTAATGTGTGTCCGTTTTTCTATCTGTGTCTGTCCATTTTCTATGTATGTGAATGCAGGTGTCCACTGAGTCCAGAAGATGACATAAATATTCCCCATGAACTGGAGTTACCCATAGCTTTGAGACACCTGATGTGGGTACCATAAATGGTTCCTGGATCCCTCTGCAGGAACAGAACATATTCTTAGCTGCTGATCTATCTCTACATCCCCTAAGTTTTACATTTGAGATGATGAGTAAGTCAAAAATTGAGTACACCATGAGGAAATTAAAGATGCTTTTATTGTGATTTTCTTTATAATGAAGGCTTCAGGTTCCTATCACTTGAAGAAACTACATCCTAGAGTGGGTGATAGCTGCTGTCCCCAGTATTAGTGGTTCTAATAGACTCATGGGAGAACTTCTAGGGATAAGAACTCTTTGGCACAAAACTAAAGAGCCAAAGGATTCTTTTCTTGACAGAGCCACCCTTAGGATCACTGAGTCTGACATCACTGAAGTAACTTACAAATGTCCCCCAACTTCATTCCCATAGTAGACACAGAAGTAGACCATTCATCTTTATGTTTCTTTATAGGAATCACAATCACAGCCACCAAAAAATACAGGGCATGGCATATACTAAACAATGATTTCAGATCTGGCTGGAAATATGGGCATTTTATCTCCTTAAATATCACTAAAATGAAAGATACCTAGATTCTTTAACAGAAAAGAAAAATAAAACTTAGGGTACCTGTGGATATATGTTAAATATTTAATAAATCCTGGGATATCAGAGAGACCACACAGTCAAATCCTAGGTAGACAGCTCAGGAAATCCTTGATCCTTAAATACAAGGATAAACAACTGAGTCAATTACACACACCTTTAATCTCAGCACAGGGAAAGCCAGGAGTGGTAACCAGCATCCTTTATCCCATAACTCCAGAGACAAAACTTCTGTTTCTGTGAGTTCAAGGCTACACACCTTAAATCCTAATCTGGATGGGATAGGCTATATAAGGGCTGTAGAAACCAGGCAGACACAGAAGCACTGGCAGAAGTGACCAGCAGCAAGGCTGAGGAAGTTACAAGACATCTGGGTGAGAATTGACTGTGGTGCTTCCTCTCTCTGATATTTCAGCCTTCCCTAGATATTTGGTTCTGAGTCTCATTCATGCTACTACAAGTACTCATGTTTATTCCCTATAGAAAGATCCAGCCATTTGTTTTTTTTTCCTATATAAATCATACTATCTCAAAGCAAACAGCCAACCACACTTTTCTAGCCTTTATTGTCTATATAGGCTTGACTATCTATCCCAGAAAATAAGTTCAAGAATGAGAATTAAAGTTCTTAGACTTTATAATACTTTTGTAAATTTTAGCATCCCTGTAGCTTTCTTACTTCTATAGTTCTTAAATGGACACAGTACCAAACTGCCTTCTAAATACGCATCACTATACCATAGTCCAGACTGGCAGCTCTCAGTCCTCATCAGAGAAGCATCTTTGTGTGGTAGCTAATACAAAACCTCTTAACTGCTTAAAGTAGAATAAGTGCCTATTCATCTATATCATCCCCCTACACACAAATACACACACACTCACACACACACACACACACACACACACACACACACACACACACACACACACCAAGTTTCAGGGAATATACAGGAAGATGGTAGAGACAGATACTAGGAGCTAGAGCTAGAACAGGATTTCTCAACACGACAGGTTATTGCACACATGAACTCACAACCACTATGACTTCTGCCACTAGACCTATATAAGACCATGCCACATTCCAGGGAGGATATGGGAGGGGCACACCAGCCTCCACTCCTCACTGAGGAGCTACTAAGAGTTGATGGCTATTAGAAGGAAGGACAGTCATGTTCTTTAAGGTTGCAGACCCTGGTAGGCCTATCATTTTTCAGTGGATGTCCCATATAGGGGCAGCATTATATGAAGTTGAGAAAAGAACACAGGAGAATCCTAAAGCACTTGGAGAGGGGGGTGGGTACATTTATATGGCTAAAATACATTGTATGGATGTATGAACTTTTAAATGAATAAAATCTTATATTAAAACTGAGAAATACATGCAACAGAAGTGATTCTCAGAGGAACAGCATAATGAAAAATGTAAAGAAAAGTTGTGAAATGAGAATTTGAAAAGTAATGCTTAAACTTACTGTTTTGAAAGAAGGTTAAGAAACAGAATATGCAATTTATTGTTTTAAACAAATATACAAGTCTCATACTTGCAAATAAGGGCAAAGTTTGTAAAAAACTGCTTTAGAAGGAATAAGATATGAACAACAGATGTTTATGCCTGAAGCTACCTAAGATAGAAAGGCATCTCAAATGACATTAAAAGAGAAAGGAAAGAAAATTGTTATAAGCAAAGTTGTTGTTGGAAAAGGTGGTACAAGCTAAATCAATCTGAAGTTGCATTCAGTATATGCATTACCATATAGATTATAGGTTTCAGTCACGGTCTTTAGCCTTGAGTTACCAGCTATGGTAGCTCCTTAATTACTTTACCTCTTAGAGTAATTAAGAGGTAATTACTCTTAGACCAAATGGATCACCTGCTGGAGACCAAATGGATCACCTGCTTAGCACGTCACTTACATGAGCTTTTGAAATCTTTCTTTTTTAGTCTCCTCCTCATCATGGTTCCTCGTGGGCTAGTGGAGTAGAGGTTTCGAGGTAATGTTCCCATGTTCAGGGAACTCAGGCTGTATGCACTCATGGAGGTAGGCGAGGATGAGGACACCATCGCTGCTGCAAGAGAGTGAAGACGTGGCATGGAGCATTCCTAGGTGGCGCCCGAGCCTGCCACCCTTGCCAACCAGCAACAACCCAAAGAGACATATGACACACAGCCACAGTTAGTCAGTATCCCACATCTGGACAGAGACCAGGCCCTGAAGTCAGTGCTTTAGGGTCTCAGAGTCACATGAGTTTATAAGTTTTAAGGAGCAGGATCTTCCATAGCATGTGGATAAACACAGACTATGTACTTTACTTCAGACAAAAACAAAGATTAAAAACAAATTTCTCCATTAGTAACTTAAGACATCAGTGTACACAGTGTCATTTGGGGGATGTTTTCTGACACAGATATCTTAAGTGATTCACATACACGGAGGAGATCAGAGACCACCATGTGCCAATGTTCTGAGTTCTCTCCTGTGCTACATATCAAACCTTCTGAACATTTATACACTGTTTTTGGGGTGCTGGGGATTGAACTCGGGGTCTCACACATGCAAGGCAAGTCACTGATCATTAAGTGACATCGCATCCTTTTATAATGACAGTGGAAAAGAAGCTGGGAAGCCAGAAATGGACACATTGTTAGTACAAAGAAAGCAACAGCAACAAAAAGCAGGCAACATCCATGAAGCCGGAGATGTAGTAAGTTAGGGGAAGGAGGCATGAGAAGAAGATATTCAAATGAAAAACCAGGAGGAGAAAGCATGGAAAACATTACGAGGACTGTTTGGAGGTGGCGCTTTCGGGAAAGTCAGGGCCGGCACTCTGCAATGGTCTGGGTGGTACGGATTATGGTGATGGTTGGTTTGAAGACTGCAGGGATTGGTGACCCAGGAATCCCAAGGAAGTTGTCTGTTGCTCCTTTGGATTTTCACTGCCCATATGAAGTGATGATGAGGAAAAAAGGAAAACAAAGAACCAAGAACAAAATAAAAAACAAAAAGAAAAAAAAAGAGGAAAAGTAACTGAATTGCATAAATTAAAAGAAAGAAAAAGGAAAATTGTTAACAAAAATGAAAGCTGCTTGCAAAGAAAAAAAAAACTACTTGGTTTTTGCCCTTTTCTAAGTGGTCAGCAAAAAAGATGATTAACACCAGCCATGAAGACTTTTCATCTCCCCGAGAATAATGCATGTCTTTCTCCCAGCCCATCTTTTCTCCCTTTAAAATGACTACCGAATCAATTTCTAATCATCTCCTGTGCTTCACTGCAGAGATTAAAAAACATTTTTTTTTTAAAACTTAAAAAAGTCATCCCTGTAAAGATCTATGGCACACGATTAGTAATTAAAGCTTTGCAAATCTTGGTCAGTTAGGAGCATTTGTTTGAAGAAAAAGTAGAGAAGGAACAGTTAATCATGCTGGCTTCTGATGTGTGTGCTGTTAGAGTCACGGGGCACAAATCACTACCCTGACATTTTAATTACACTTCTATCCATCACGTGCCCTTGATTTTTCTCCACAATAGACTGTTGTGATCATCTGCACCTAAAGAGAAAATCTTTTCTCTTTTCTGACTAATAAGGAGAAAAGTCTCAGTATATTTTATAATTTTTAAAAAGTTTATTTGCATGAGAAACATTTGGTTTAGTGTTATTATATTTCACTCATATATCATCAAACTTAAAATGAGTTTAACTTCAAAGTTGGGGTGTCCCTTTTTGTAAAAAGAGAAAAAAAGTTTACCATGTTCCCATTCTACATTTGCTGTTAGTAGGATCTGAATTTTGTGGGTGAGGATGTGACTAGATTGGTAGATTATTCATTTAGTTTATGCATAAACCAGGCATAGTGGCACATGCCTATAATCCTACCACTCAAAAGGCAGAGGCAAGGATCAAAAGTTAAAAGCTGTCACAAGCTACAAGGCCATATGAAGTCAGCCTGGGCTACATTTTAAAATTTTTAATATTAAACTTTATTACTAACATGTTGTAAATTTAAAAAAAGTTTACATTCTGAAATTTGAAGATCAAAGTCTTTGCCTTCAAAACAAATAAAAATTAAATTTCTATCTGGCATTCTGGAAAATGAGTAGTAATATATCTGTGTCACTATGTCTGATAGAGACTTTTTTTTTTACTGATCTCGAAGAGTTGAAAGCAACCATGAACTTGATTTGCTTTTATGATTCTGTGCCTAAGAATCTGAATATGTTTGCAGGTGAAGGCTTTACATGCATGCAAATGCATCCCTGGCCCTTCACACCTTTCTAGAGTCACAGCAAAAGCTCTAACTAGGGCAGATCTCCTGGAGTGAGGCTGCCCTGGCCTTCACTAACTTGCCCTTGTCAGTCACCTTCTCTTTGACCTTGCCTGCTACTCAGCCTCTCTAGGTCTCAATAGACACTGGATCATGAAAGCATCTATACCTGCTGTGGGAATTATGTGCATACTGTGTTCAGCATGGTGCATGGTGCAGATCCACAGCATACAAACAAATAAGCTACGGATTCTCTTTATTGTTCCATTTTCTTGCCGACAACAAAATGTTCTTAAAGAAAATACGTGATCTTTGTCAGCAAATTTTCACTCCCTTGACACTTAGATTTTAGAGAATTTGTCAAAAGTCTTTAAAAGCAGCCATTTTCACAGCCACTGTAGTTTAATGATCTGGATAGAACTGGATCTCTCTTCTGCCGAAATAGCTGGTTTGGGGTCCCTGTGTCTAGATTTTTTAATCTCAGTCACTGGCTCCTTCTAGACCACTGTAGTACCTCCACACTCTGAGCCACATCCTGCACCTGCTTTCCAGGATCCATAACACACATACTTTTAAACATATGCTTTCAGTCATGTCACTCTTGTGACATGGCTTATGCTGCACAAAGAAATCAGACAATCTCTCTTCCTTCCTTCCTTCCTTCCTTTTCTCCCTCTTTCTCTTTTTTCTCTCCTTTTCTTCCTTCCTTCTTTCTTCCTCCCTCCCCTCCTCCTCCTCTTCCTCCTTCTTCTTTTTTGGACCTTCCAGACACACTGGTCTTAATGTCTCTTTGAACAAGCTGACCACCTTCCCTGTTCCACTCTGGCTTTTGCCGACTTCCCTCCCTCCAGCTGTTTGTATGGCTAGCTCCTTCTCATCACTCTGGTGCTGTCTCTACCAAGGAACTAATGCTGACCTTACTGGCTGAAGCAGCTGCAATGGCCATGTTAACTCATGAGCTGTTTTGTCCTGGACATACATCCCTTATTACTGCCTAAAATGGTCTTACTACACAACAAATGTTAATGGTCTCTCCTTTTTTTTTTTTTAGAAAAAGATTTCTTTATTATGTATACAGTGTACAGAAGAGGGCACCAGATATCATCATAGATGGTTATGAGCCACCATGTGGTTGCTGGGAATTGAACTCAGGACCTCTGGAAGAACAGTTAGTGCTCTTAACCTCTGAGCAATCTCTCCTAGAATGTACATCCTGTGAGAATGAGCTCTACCTGTCTTGCTTCCCAGAGACTAGAATTGTACTCAGGTCAGAATGGTTGACATCTGTAAGCCAACAGCTTTTTCCTTGAGATAAAGGAGTATTTTAGGCAAAGCATTAGTGTTTTGTTTTGTTTCACCATTTTTGTTTTACACTGTGGCACACAAGACACCTTGTAGCCAGGTGTAGTTAGTGTTGGGACTGCTAATCTATACTCACGGCCACTGTCTGTATTGTTAATGAAGCCAGGCTAGAGGGAATGGACTTCAGAATTCCATATTCACCTCTGTTCTTTACCAAATACTCTGAAAACTTATTAGAACCATCAAGCAAAATTGGTGAATCCAAAAGGAAGGTATTGAAGATCACTTATTGTGTGCTTATCCCTATGTTAATTGTAGGCAGGTGAAAGGGGGCCATGAACTTCACCTTGACCCTTAACTGTTATTGGAGACCAAGTCTTTATATATGCACAATAATTATGAGGTAAAATGATGTAGATGATGCAGAAAGTTGGACTCATGATAGGTAAAAGCCTTTTGCAAAAGTTATTTTAAAACTAGCATAGGATAGAGAGCACATTTAATGCCCATTTTAAATGTCTACTCCAAATTATTTATGTTTTAAGGTGGTATACCGGATAATCATATATTAAATTAGTATCCTAGGAGAGCAATAGTCAGATGTTACAGTTTGGGCATGTTCTTGCATTTTGCAGAGGGAACTCATAGGCACTCTTTTACTTAGCTGTGTAGTAACAGCAGTGTATGTTCACTGAATTCTTCCAACATCCCTGATGCTGTGTTAGCTGCCTTTTCTTGGCATCTCAGGCAACACTATTCACAGTATTCTGATGAGGTGAGCATGACAATAACCCACACTTTACAGATGAAGAACATGTGGTTCAGAAAAAGTTGGGTAGCTTTTGTAAGATCCCAAGAGGAGGCATCAGAATGAAATCTCTGGAAGTCAGCTCTAGAGCTCAGCCTGAAGCTACCATGTTATACCGCCTCTCCCTGAAGAGTTTCCTCAAGCTTTTGCTCCAGATGAGACAACACCCTGAAACCATAATACCTCCTGTACCAGTGTGCTGTGGCATTGCCACTATAGTCTCAGATACTTATGACATACAGGGCACTGGCTTTTTTGTTTTCCTAATTGTGTTTTCTTGCCCTGTCAGGATGTCTGAGAGAATGGGTGGCAGCTAGTCTGGTGGTTGTCCCTGGAGCTCACAGGATGGAATATTTGAACAAATTAAGCCTAGTGACCACTGGGCACACTGACTTTCCTAGAACCCCCCTTTCCTTCAGTAGAGTTTGGGAGCAAAGACCTTCAGTAGGAAAATTTTCAACCTCAATGAGAACTATTTTTCCTTTTAATTGTGTTGCAGGGGATGCAACTCAAGGTCTTGTACATGCTGAGGCAAGCATACTTGCTCTGAGCCACACAGCTGTCTCTGAGAAGGCCACCACTGCCAGTGTGTTGAATACTGATGTTTACCAGGGAACACGGTAGTGGATCTCTTATCCTGAGCTGGCTTGTCCTTTTCCAAAATGCTCTGAAATCATTGTTGTGAATGCTTTGTTGCTAATCAGATTTGGAAAATGTTGGATCTTTATATTTCATTAAGGCGAGAGACACAGTGTCCAGGCACCGCAGACTAGAAAGAGCAATCAGAACTTAGGTTTTGGAAGAATGATGAAATATGCCAGACCCCACTAACACAAAAATAGAGGCTTGATAAGTGCAAAGCAGCCCCCCCCATTCTCTTTCGCCTATTTCCCTCAGGACTATTATAATAGTGTTTTAGTTTCACTATTTAATTCTTTTACAGAGTCTACTTTTAGTGTAAAACATCGGGGCGGGGCACTAACATGCTAAATAAGGAAGACAGTCAGAAAGACAGTCAGGCCTAGACTGTTAGCCTTCTACCATACAACAAATATAAATGACATCTGCGCCTCCAGAAAAAGAAAAACAATATGTCCTTGCTCCATAGAGTTCAGCATATAAATTCATCTTTTGAAATTATCTTGGCAGGTAAAAATTAATATTTCATGACTTTGGAACTATTTGAACTACTAAGGATTTGCATCAGGGCAGATAAAGTAAAATAATGAGGTTGCTAAATATATATATATATATATATATATATAACATTTTGAAAGGGTTGGCTCACAATTCTGACTTTCTGATTCCAGGCATGAGGCATATCTTCCCAATAAAGCCCAGCATGCAGTCTTAAACCTTTTGTGCTCTGAGTCCAGTGGTGACTTCATATACACAGAGAAGACACATAGTTTCAGACATCCTAGCCTTAAGGGCTTGAGTCCAGATGTCCGTGCATTTCCACATCCCCAGGTTCAGCATCCTATAGTTCCTTGAAGCCTCAATTCAACTGTGCTGATTTCCAATCCTAACCTGCCTATGTTGCATCATTTCCCCACTCCAATATGTCAAATTAAAATCTGATAAGGCCAACTAGCTGTACTAGAGATTATCATTAGCTCTGGGGCTGTCTAAGCTCCATTTAATTAAAAAAGGTCACATCCAGCTGACTCATTCAGTATGAAAATTATTTTCTCTCTCTCTTCTTTTAATACCCCTGCAGTGCCTTTTAGAAGGTGAGAAACAATGCAAATGACCTTCCCACAAGCAAAATTTCAATGCTAGAAAACCCAGCTCTTGCTGAGTGTAGGAAAGCACATTCTCCTTCAGTCTAAGCAGCCAACAGTAGCAAGACGTCCTGCTTCCAAGACTGAAAAAGGGAGGGGGGGTGTGTGTACGTTGATTAAACAGGCAGAAAAAGAACTGGAAGGAAAACTCTACCAGACACACTGACTTCCTGGATTCGTGACTCAACATCACGCATTTGTTCCAGATTTAAGATGCCCAAGTGGTTCATTTTATACATTGAGAAAATCTTATCTGGACACTTCGAGACGATGGGAATGCAGATTCCCTCAGCTGGGGCTCTATTTACTGCCAAGGAGTCTATCATTCATATTCTCCCTGGTTTGAAGTTTGCCCCCAAAGTGTGTTTTTTATACTAGGGAATAAATATTCCAGCAAATCGACAAAGACACACAAATCAACCCTTCATACAACAGTCTGTCCCTGATGAATATTTAATGGGTCTTCTGTTAATATAAATGCTTTATTTTATTTTAGGATAGTAAAAAAAAAAAAAAAAAAAAAAAACTATTCATTCAGAGACTTACAGTAGTGGGAAAGGGCTGTAAAGGCCATGTCTTTGGCCTCCTTGCTGCAAAATATGTTTTTGGTTTCATGGTTTTTTTGTTTGTTTTCCTTTGCGAATTTTAATGCTTGCTTTCAGTGTTCTTTACAGACAGTCAAAATTCACTGTGACTATCAGAAAGAAAAATTATTTTCCTTTTCATAATACTCAGTTTTGAGCAAAGTTTATACAAACTCAAAGAGATCAGATAGGTCTAGCCTGAAATTTCAATTTCTGTATTTCTTTCTTCTGTTTTAGGGTTTCGAGTAACTAGACTTACTTGTAAAAAGGAGACTTGGGGATGCAAAGGAGTGAGTGAAGATAAGAGAAAGGGAGGCATGCTTGTCTTCCTAAGTCTAAGAAGAAAACACCAAGAGCAAGATAAAGAGAAGGATCTAGAAGGCTCCTCTCACCGTGGTCAGGTCCCTTCAGGGCCAGGCGGGTTTGATGGTGCGGGAGAATCTCCAGTTTGACCTGGTCAGTGGTGTTGGCCAGGAACTGGGTTGCTTCCGCGAGTGTACAGTACTCCATGCTCGTGCCGTCTATGGAGAGGATGTGGTCTCCCACATGTAGCGCACCACACCTATGGAGAGGAGAACCACAGCAGCATGAAACATCCCTCTCTTCAGCTGAGGCTTTCGTGGTCTCCACAGTTAGAGACTTATGTAATTACCACTTACTTTAGAAAATTCAACTTTACTAGAAAATATTATCTGGTTTATTTTAGGCACATTGGGTCTGAACTGGAATGTGAAAATTTGTGAAAAACAAATAATAAATGTAAAGAAATAATTTTCTTATTCTCTTGTCTTTAAAAATATTTTGTCCTTAAACATTTTGGGGTGGGCATGGGGACACCAAACAGTAAGGGCATGCAGAAGAGAATTATTTTTATACCCTGATTCTGTTCTTTGACCTTTCTCTTAGGTTCTTCTAGTCAGAATTCTAAGTTGTCAGTCAGTCATTCAGCACCTTCAAAAGTTCTGCACTGAACTGGCCTAGGGTCTCACACATGAGGTTGAGAAAAAGGCTCAGTTACGGCTTCCTCTGAGTCTTTTCATAGAGGCTTCTGATTTACCAGTCCTTTACTATGGCCTTCAGTTTTGTTAATCTGGAGTCAAACATTCTTTAGCACAGAATAGATATTATGCAGGAGTTAAGAGCAATGAAACCAGACTTTACATGGGAAGTGGAAGAAAGCTAGGGATAGAGGTCTAGCTGTTACACCTTGCTGAACAAGACGCTGGCTGGCTACAGGCTGGATTGAGTAACTAGCATCCAATAAACAGGCAAGTGGACAGTTCCTTCAACTAGTTACCCACTGTGGAATGGGAAAAACCAAAAGTAAAATAGAGGCAGTTAAAACACCCTGCACCAGTGAGCTGGAGAATGCCCCTGGATGAGTGCATGGTGTGGGGTAAACAACGGAGCTGTAGATCACATACTGTTTAGGGTGCTGTGGGTCACTGTGATACAAGAGAGAGACAGCCCAGAGCAAAGGAAAAAGTAGGCTGAAATGCATATTGTGGAAGAGCTGACTGAGGTCTATCTAGGGATTTCTATGGTGAGAATTTACTTATCAGGGCAAGGCAAAGATATTTCAAGGCACCCTTTCTGTCTGAAAATAGTATTCTATGGTGATTTACTTAAGGTACTTCAGGTATGGGAAATGGGGTTTTCTTGCCAGGAGCTGTAAAACAGTTTTATTATGTGAGAAAGTAGGTTTTTTTCCCTCTTCCACTTTTTCCTTACAAATGTAAAATATGAATCAGGAAAATGAATTTTATTTTTATCATAACACTGTAACAGTGTTTAAGAGACCCTTGACTGCAGGCAGTAAAGCCATTAAGATTAACAAACTATGACAGTATCAGGCTTGTCTTTAAACATGGCATCATTTCTAGAATATTGTATTACCTACTTTTCCAAAAAGGAGTAATATCTTCTGAGCAGGAATTAACTATTAATGATGCAGACAAACCCATGACCTCTCTGACTCAGCCTTAATAAAGATAAGTTCTTTTACCCTATATCAAAAACAGAAACTTGTTTGTCTGTGGGACACAGTAAGTAAATATGTTTTTGGTTTTTTTTTTTTTCTATTAGTAAAGGGCACACCCAGTGTCTGGATAAAGTAATATTTCGTAATGGATCAGGTAGTTATGACTTTAAGGCTCACAACACTAAATTGTTTTCTTGTGTGAATTTGTATGATTTGGCAACAGGGCTCTTCTCTTTTTACTGTGTATGTATAAACATATGTAAGTGTGATGTGAGAATGTGTTTGTGTGAATATTATTTTTTAAATAGAGGAACTATTTTGGCCTATGGCAGACATATTAAAAGTAGGCGGAGAAATCAGAGCATAAATAGGGAAAGGAGGGCAGAGTAAAAAGAGACATGATTCAACTGCCCAAGAATCAACATGTAAAGTAACACAGGTGAGCCACGGGTCACATGGCAGGACAGATTAATAGAAATGGCTTGAATTAAGATGAAAGAGCTAGCTAGCAATATGTCTGAGCCATAGGACAAACAGCATGAAATTAATAAGTATCTGTATGGTTTTTTTTTTTTTTTTGAGACTTTGGGATTGCTGGTCCAGATAAACAGTGGTGGACAGGTCCAAACTGTGGGGCTACTCTGGACCAGAAATCTTATTCTATGTAAGTGTGTAGATGACATCTTTAAGCACATACAGAGTTTTAATCAGCAGACATTTGCTGTGACACTCACCTGTCTGCAATACTTGCAGATTTGATTTTGTCAATGACAATGACTTGTTTGTTACAGCACACAGAGGTAGTTAGGGCAACCCCAAGGCTGGCACCAGGAGTTTTGGCAACTTCAACTAGTAGTGGGCCGGATGCTGTTGCCACAGAATCTGTCAAAGAATACAGTTCAGGAAAGAAAACAAAACAGGTAAACAAACAAAAAAAGATAAAGAATGTTTAATCTGATGCTAGTTTGATAATTTTAATCACTAAATTATAGTATTAATTTTCTATTATATTCTATTATATTCACATAGCTTGAGGGTACCTTCTCCATCCAGCTGTCATTACATGTGCACACACCAGGCCCTGAAATTAGATTTTAGGGTTTATACCAATTAGGATAACATTTCATGGATCATTTTGCTCTCTACACTGCTTGAAACAGTGCCTGGAACATCCTAGATTTTCTTTAAAATCAATTCATTCAATACATAGCCAGCACTTACTGTGTATATACATATATATGCGTGTTGATTCATGGAGGGTGGATGGATGGATGAACAGATGGACAAAGACAGACAGACAGACAGAGAGATAGATGGGGTAGATGGGAAAACCATGGATGGGAAAAATGAAAAGGAAAGATTGGGAGAGAGAGGGGCGAGCAAGAGAGAGAAAGAGAATAGATAGATGATATCTCTAAATTGTCAAATAGCAGGCGAATTGAGTGTAATAGTATAATTTATAAACACCTAGGACCCGAGTTAGGGGTTGTCTCCTTTTCAGGAGTGACTTTATATTTTCTTTATTTTGGGTTTCAAGCACTACTTCAACTCCTGCTCATCTTTGGAAGTGGGTATAATTTTCTGGGTATCTCTTTTCAACTCCTGGCCTGGTATGGTACTTTTCACATGTTCTCCTACAACTAACATCATGTGTCCTGTCGTAGCTCACACCTCTCTGTCCACAGTGATTCCACGCTGTTGTTCATAGCCCAAAGGTAAGCTTTTTCTGAAGGTAATACTAGGTCTTGTCAATCACCATGTTCTCAGTACCCAGCATAGTGATGAGGACCAGGATGTATGTGCTTAGAATATGTTAAATTAATGACCAAGTAAGATGTCTTTGATGTCAGCATTTAATTCTAGTACTCCGGAGGAGAGGTAGGTGGATTTCTGAGTTCAAGGCCAGCTTATTCTATAGAGTGAGTTCTAGGCCAGGGAAATATAATAAAACCCCTTCTGCCACCAACATCTTTGATGCTCTTTTAAAGCAATCAGAGACTGTTGTAATACTAGAAAAAAAAATTTAAATGTCTGCATTTAATGATAATTTTTACAATAGTGCCTTACACAAGTTACTAAAACTTGCTAAGTCTGACAATTTTCCTATAAATTTGAACTTTTTTCTACAGTATTTATTATAATCAAATCAGTGCATATAGAATATTGCTATTGCTTATGTCTTATGGCCTCAAACATTTGAGCGCATGTCAACATATTTTCAGGATTGACAACTGGTAAGTAGCTTTGATGTGTTCCTGCAGCGCTGGTGTTTGGGGTTCTATCCGTTTGCTGCCCTGTCACCAGATCTTCATTATTAAGGCACAATGAGGAGACTGTGATCTAGAAAATCTGTGTTTCTGTGGAGGAAGCACAGGTACTAGGCACTGAATCAGGAAGCTGCAAAGTTGGTGTGTGACAACAGTCTTCAGTGTGAGCTAAAATAAAGTCTCTTTTAAATGAAGTAAACACATATGTTGATGACACACACACCTCAGCTTTAAGGCACCTTAGTTTCCTTATGATGATGCAACAAAATGCTTTGACAAATCAATTTGAGGGATTAAGGTTCTCCTTGAGCTCACAGTTTCAAGTCAAAGCATCAGGGGTTTGGAGTAGCTAGTTCCATTACATTATAGTAGTGGAAGAGAACCATGATAGCACTTTACTGCTCAACTCCCTTTCCCTAGCATACAGTCTAGGACCCAGCCAGGGAAGGGTGCCACCCAGAGTGGACAGATCTTTAAGGTAATCCCCTAGAAGCATATCCAGAGGACCATCTCTCAGGTGATCCCAGGTTCTGTCAAAATGACAATTCAACTGAACCATTACAACTCCACGCTTGTCAATTGATGCCATAACATACTTTTAAGTTATAGCCATCTATTCCTTACACCCATAGACTCATGTTTTAAACTAAACTCACTTATGTGGTAATGAAGAGAGCAAACTTAGCTCAAGAAATGCCATTTTGTATTCTAGTAGCCATAGAGATAAAATAGAGTTCAGTTCCACATTCCTGGCGGGAGCTTGCCCAGTTCTAGGAGAGAATGAGCTAGCCACCTGGATGATCCAGGTGGGGTCCAGGACTAAAAGGAGTCTTCCATTTTAGAGAGCTATGCAGAACTAAAGCAGACAGAGCCCTGAGAAAGATTCCCTCACCCAGTTCCTAGAGACTATTGCTAGAAACTGCTGTTAACAGAGGGGCAGCATGACCTAGGTTCCAACTGCAGAATCCATAGCACCCTGGCCCTGCTAACTGGACCACCAAATACTCTAGTCAAAATACACCACCATCATTCCTGGGCCAGGTGCACGTTCCAGGGTTGATGGTGGGCTTTCCCCTCTATAGGAGACATTCCAGGGCACAGAACCAGGGCAGCTTGACCATACCCCAAGGACAAGCTAATGGGACCCTGCACAAAACTAGCCCAAACATGCCAGGAAGAAATAATAATAATAAAAATTATTTTCACCTTGGTACTAACCAATCAAAAGCCTGACCCGTTGTTACCGGGTACACCCACCCTAGTCTGGAAAGCCCCTAGCACGAGCCAATTAGCTAATGACTCAACCATTATCCTCATCTGAACCCAGTTCACAGCCTTGGGCTATAAAAGGAGCACCCCCCCCCCATGGCCCTAATCAACCCTCCTGCATGATTCCAGTATAACGGACATCTGGAGTGGTTCACGAGCTAGCTCGTCTCTACTCAATAAACCTTGCTTTTGCATTCCGCTACCTCCTTGTCTCCGGTGGTCTCTCCAGGGTTGCGACTTTGGGCATAACAGTAATATGTTATATATTTAATAAAACCAGTCTGAAATATCAGACAGAGGAACCGCTGCAGTCAAATCTCACCCAGCTGTCTTCCAGCTTCCTCAGCCTCGCTCCTCTTGCTTCTGATGCCCGATCTGTCTTCCTACATCTGCCTTAAACACCTTCTTCGGCCAGTTGTATCACATACAGGTTAAGATTAAATGCATGGACTACTACTATTTGGTAGTTAACCTTGAACTCACAGAAACACAGAAAGATCTCTGTTTCTGGAGTTATGGGATTAAAGGCAAGGCACCACCACTGCCTGCCTGGGAGCCTGGAACTCCCTCTGTAAACCAAGCTGGCCTCAAACTCAGATCTGCTGAGATTAAAGGTGTTTGTTATCACACTCACTGTTAGGCCTTGAACTCTTTAAGATCCAGAATGATCTCTGCCTTCCAAGAGATAGGATGAAAGGCGTGACCCTCCTGGATTGACTGTGGCTGAATCTCTTCTCTGATATTCCAGACTGGTTTTTATTAAATATATAACATATCACCATACACTTCGTCCAACTTTAAATCTTCTTATAGTTCTTAAGAATTTCAACAGTTAATAAAAATCTTTTAACTCTGGATTCCTAGAAAACAAAACATAATGTTTCTAGCATTCCATAGAGTAAGCATTATTATTTCAAAAAGGAAGAAATAGGACATATTAAAGAGTGATTAGGACAAACCCATCCCCAAATCTATCATAGAGGAAAACAAATCCTGTAGCTCCATGTCCCAAATCTGGGGCTCTTAATACAATTAACCTGGCCATTTGGTCTGATCTGCCACCTTTGGCATACACGGCATACATGGAGTGTTGTGGAATATTATTTTAAGGTACATTACTTTTGTTTATGCTCTGGAACGTTTGCTTTAATAATGATACAAAACTGTGTTGCGTTTTCTTATGTTGCTTATGTTTAACTCTGTGCAGCTGTGATCCTTTGTCTGTGTAAAACATCTGATTGGTCTAATAAAGAACTGAACGGCCAATAGCAAGGAAGGAGAAAAGACAGGCTGAGTTGGCAGGCAGAGAGGATAAACAGAAGGAGAAAGAAGAAGTCCCTATGGGACTGCAGCTGGATTTGCTTCTCTGAAAGATGACATGGAGAAACAGTTTCTGAGGCAGCTAGTTTTATAGAGCTGGGAGCTCCTTTAGTTTAGGCTTTCTTCTTTGAAATGCATTTGGATTTTTCACAGGATGGAGCCATCAACGAGTGGGGATTTGCTGTCAGGATCAACTTTCCTGTTGTCTCTGGAGAGCAACGGAGGTTGGCCTTCAGTGGTATTGAACACTTTGAACGGTGATAGCTGCTTCCTCAGCACTGACCTGAATGCTTTGCTGTCTCCATACTTCCTCCAGCAGACAAATTAGCCCATTATCTTTCAATGCAACCTGGCTCAGGTTCTCAATACCTTCGCAAATGAAGCCAGATCTGTTGCCAAAATATCAGACCAAATGGCTCCTAGTCCAGTTCCTGATAGATTTCCATTCCTCTGTAAAAGCATGTGACCTGGGCCTTTACTGCAAGATGCCTCTCAGCATTCTTGCCTTCTGAACTCCCAGGAGAGTGTTCTATTAAGCTCAGCTTACAGCACTCAAGGATTTCTAACTATAAGTTCCAAAATCATCCACATCCTTTCTGAAACCATGTTCCAACACCTAAGAACTACACAGTCAGGTTCATGTCAGCAACTGCCCCTTACTTCTCAGTCTTACTATCAAGGTAGAATTGTTATTACTTTCATTTGAAAATGAAGCATGAGACAGAGGAAATATGTCTGAGTAGTAGTTGATATGGGGTGGGCTCCTTGTGATGCGATAAGCCTCATTGTCCATTGGTAATTTGGGTCCAACTAGGGAATAAACTGCTGGTGACATCTGAGAGAGTTTCTGAATCCTCATTATTTGAAAGAGGGAAGCCCATGCTAAATGTGGACAGTTTTGTTGTTGGATTTTTGTTTGTTTGTCTGTTTCTCTGTGGAACCTGGCTGCCTTGGAACTCATTCTGTAGACCAAGCTGGCCTGAAACTCACAGAAATCTCCCTGCCTCTGCCTCCCAAATGCTGGGATGGGTGGCATCCTAGATGAAAGATAGTCCGAAGGGAAAGCTCTTCTTCCTACACATTGCCTCCTGTCTCACTGGTGAGTTCATCCAACCTGTTTCTGAGTTTACCCATCCTGTGGATGTTGCCACTGTTATGATCAGAATCAGTCTTTGTCAGACTTGCAAAGTGTAAAAGGAAGCCAGTGGCTTGGAAGGAATTCTTACAGTGCCTGGCTTGGGTCTCCTGAGTCATCTGGCCTAGTGAACTGACCAGCTCTTGGGTTCTCAGATCTCTAGTGTGGGGATAGTCCCTGTTGGAATACTGAGATGGTAGCATGTAAGCAAATCTTATCAATTCCTTTTAAATATATATTCATGCTCTTGGCTCTGTTCCTGTAGAGAACCCTGAATAATACATAAGAATACCTGTATGTACTCCTTTTCAAAATGCCTAGAAGCAACACTGAAAAGGTGAAGATTTCTCTTCTTTAGGACCTGATTCTATTCCTTCCTCCTCAGATTCATCCTCATTAATAACAGTGGAGACAGTGGCCTTCCTCTACCAAAATGGCTTTCTGGTTCTGAGGTGTTATGACTGTCTACTCAGATTCTATTGTTACTTTGCTCCTGAGCTGAAGTCTATGGTGGCTACTACCTTGGGTTAATTTCCCTGGTTTCCATGTTGATGTAGGATTTTTTTTTAAAGTCATTATCTTTGTAGAATTTTTGAATGATCAATTATTATTCATCAAACCACTTCCTTAACTCTGAGTAGGTTTGAAAAAAAAATGGGTCTATAGGTCGGTGATCACTTGTACTCTTTCTCATAGTCTTGCCTGTTTATAAATTTAATTTGCTTTAAAAAAATGAAAACAGTGAGGCTTTCATAATATTTATTACTTAATATGTTAATTTTTCTACTTGGTGCTACAGTTCAAAGTTTCACAACATAAAATGTTTTATGAACAGATTTATTTTAAATATTGCAGAAAATTACTTTAAACTGTTTTCATAACATATTGATGAATCATAAATAAATTTTATGCTTGTACTTGGGTCTGATCTCTCATCAACTTTACTAAATATATGCAAATCTTTAAAAATCAGAAAAACATCCAGACTGAACACATTCTTCATTTTGCTCCAACTATTTTGGTTGACAGACACTCTCAGGTACAACCTCTATTAAGATTGAGTATCAGCTTTAAAAGAGCCTATCAGAAGATTAAAAAAAATCATTATAACCACTTTAGTTATATTTTTTCCTAGCCTACAGATGTGTCAAAATATTGGCATTCATATCCTTGCATGGTTCTAATCTTTTAATTATAATAAGACTAAGTATTAGATTTTTTAGGTATAGAAAGAAATGACAGGAACAGGGGTATCACATAGTTGAGGCAGAAGATACAGGTCCTTTGCCACCATTAATTTAAAGGGGAATAAAACCATATCACAGCTACTGCAGCATACTTAGGTGATTGGAAACTGAAATAAAGGTGACCATTCAATGAGTATTGCTGCTAAGAATTTGGATGAATAGCATATGTAGTATTTGTACTTGAGGGACATAAATGTGAAAGTAATAAGTTTCTTTTAAACTAGAATGCTTCCAAATTCTGAGCTGAGAAGTGAAAGGTTATGGTAGAGGCAAGAGGCATTGTGAATTCAGGATTGGTGGTCAAGAAAGTAGTTTTTTCTGAACTTACCATATGGCTACAGCCATGGACTGCAGAAGACCTACTTTTTTCATTCTCAATTCTAGGAGCTATTTATAAAAGCAACAAATTTACAGGGCAACAGTGATGCCACGTAAGTCAGAGAACACTGGCCAGAGGGAAAAAATCCAGGAGGGCTGGAAACTAACTTTAGAAAACACCTAATAGCTAGAATCAAAACTGTAAAGTTCTATAAATAAGAAGAGAAGTGAGATTCTAAGCAACTGATGTTTTTTGAAAATGGAAGGAAATAGCTCAGGATTAAAGTATTCTTATGAATGTAGAAACATGAATGAACAGTTTGAGGGATGGTGCCCAGTCTTCAGACATTCATCACACAACATAAAGTTTTCACATGAAGTGGTTTTCAGACCAGAACTGTAAGTCTCTAAGAGATCATATCAGGATGAAATTTTCTCTGTGTAGAAAAAGAATGGCAAGGAAAAGAGAACAGAGATTCCACATAAGGATGACTGGGAACTAGGGATGACAGTTTCCTGAACAGGAGTCCATTGTACCACTCCCTGTAGTGGCTCAGACTTTCACGTGCTGAGGTCACTGCTAAATTGAATTGTCCAATATACATCTCCACTAAGTTCTTCTGCCATGTAGAATGACTCTTTCCTATGTCATTACCAGGCCAGACACATGTCCCAAGCTGAAGGGTGAATTCATCCACTCAATCAGTTTTCCTGACTTGCTTTTCTTCATAATGGCTCACCAAGTTCTACACAAACTTGAGCCCAGGAGTCACTTCCTGACTCTATATTCTCTATTATTTTTGCTAGTTCATCTTGGGTCTACCTTTGAAACAATGTTGAACTCTGCTTTTTCTTGCTATATCCACCATCACCTTTTCAATTCAAGTTGCTACCATCTTAAAGCCTAGAATTATCTCATGAGTTATACTTTCCCAATTTCAAAGTAATTAAAATCTTCTTTTAATCCCAGTGCTTAACCTTCCCACATGGAAAAAGATCTTAATGTTCACAAAGACCTGTGATCAGGATGCTGCTTGTTGCCTCAGTTTTATTTCCCACCTGTTTGTTCTTATTCTTGATTCTCTGGGTCCTGTCTGCTCCTTCACCTCCTCAAAAGTATCAGGTGCCCTTCTGAAGTGTAACTCTAATTAATCTGGTCAATAAAAATCAGGAGTCAGATATCAGGATAAAACCCAAAAGACCAGGAAGCAGGGAGTAGCCACAGCCCAGTCACTTCCTTCGTCTTCCATTCCTCTAGTCCAAAAGGGCTGTGAGCCTGTCTCTCCCCCCCTTCACTTCCTCTTCCTCCCTGTACAGATCTCCAGACCTTTGTGGTTAACTAGACTCTGACTCCAAGCAGGCTTTGTTTGTCTGAACACAAACAAAATATCACACAACACCTTTATGCTTCACAATCTGCTCTAATGCCACATCTATAGACATTCCTGCCTGAATCTACAAACCATACCAATCTGCCTGCTATGCACTTAAATAAAGCCATATGGTTTTTTTTGCAATGCTTTTAATATACAATATTCAACAATTGTTCTCCAGGTAGCTACAAATTAAACATTCCATAAGGTCTCTGCATCTGGGCCTTCTTTTTTGGGGGGAGGAGCTTTTTTTAGACAGGGTTTCTCTGTGTATCATTGGAGCCTGTCCTAGAACTCTATCTGTAGACCAAGATGACCTCAAACTCACAGAAATATGTTTGACTCTGTCTCTAGAGCATTGGGATTAAAGGTGTGCACCACCGTCGCCCAGCTGGGAATTCCTATTTGGTTATGATAGTGATTAGCTGGTGCCTACAAGGCAAGCTCATATATGATAGTGGTCCACTAATATTTATCAATAAAAGGAGCTAACTAAGGATTGTCTGTTACTTACTTTAGGCACCAGGCTGATAATCCTGATGATATAGAAGTTATATTTTGAGATCATGACGGCAGTATTTATAATAGAATGAGTTCCCATGCATGAATGACAATATAAAGAGGTTTTTTAAAATTTAATTTCAATGCCTGCATTCCAAGAATTCCAAACAACACATCATAGTATAAAACTGTGAAATACCTGAATTTATCCAATAGCTAAAAAATTAATGCATAATCCATTAAAGGAAGGTAGTTCCATTTTCTTCTAGATGGAACTTGAGTGTGTTTGGATACTCAAGTATCTGGAAAAAGTTGTACATATGCTACCTGTAGGATCATAAACTGTTAACAGATACTAGCATCACACAGAGATTCATATAGAGGTCCATAAAAGAATGGTGAGATAGGAATGCACTAAAAGGGCATGAGCCTTGGAGAATTTTCCAAACCAGCCCATCTATAGTAAGAAGTTTTTGGCTCATCTGGCCTAAGGTAGGGACTTACAGACTCACAGTTTCACAGAAATAAATAGAAATTTAAATTAATTAGAGCATGAGACTCTTGATCTCAGAGTTCTGGGTTTGTGCCTCATGGTGGGTGCCATTTGTAGTAAGAAGTTTCTGATCCATGTGGCCCAACGTCCTTTATTATCCAATGGTAATTCACAGTGTACAGAAAGTCATCCCTTTCTGTACTATGAACATCTTGATGACATGCTGGAGAAACATTTACTGTGGAAAGTGTCTTTTCCCCAGAAAAGACTAACCAGTTAAAATGTTAACAGTGTTGATGCCCTTCTGTGACGTAGAAAGCAGCTTCCACAAATGTAATTCTGGGAAGTGGTAACTGTTGTAATAGTTTTGTTGTTTTCCTCTTGCCTATTTTAATAAAATCAGCTGAGAAATACTGAGATTAGATTCTAGCTCATTTTTTCTGCTCAACCTAACCAACCACTTTCTTGTTCAGGTGTCACAGCCATTCCCTTGACACCACGGTTAGTTGGTTAAAATAAATAGGTGGAGATGGGTGATGTAGAATGTCTTTGTGTATGTTGTGAATATCATTAGATCATAAAGGAACTGTTTTAGCCTATGGCAGAGCAGCTTAGAAGCAGGTGAGAAATCCAACCACAGATACAGAGGAAGCAGGGCAGAGTCACAAGAGATGTAATCCAGCTGCCTAAGAAGCAATATGTAATGGAGTACAGGTAAGCCATGGTCCATGTGTCAAGACAGATTAACAGAAATGGGTTGAGTTAAGATGCCAGAGCTAGGTAGGAATAAGCCATAGGCCAAACAGCTTATAATTAATATAAGCCTTTGTGTGATTATTTGGGGCTAAGTGGCTGCTGAACTGTAGATCAGGACCTCAGGCTGGATGAGACAGGAACTTCTGGCTATATTACCTTGTGGCAGTCAGTCTATTCTCTCCACATGCCAACCAATTATATTCTCACAGGCCTTTCTGAAAAGTAGGGGCTCCAAAGTGCTGGCTGTATGGCAAGATATCTAACAAGATGCATGGGCGAAGTAGGAACAAGCAGACAGGTTGGAAGAATGAGGTACTATTATGTAAGAGAGTACAAGAGGAGAAAGGGTGTATGTCAATAGGAAGAGAAGAAACAAACAAACAAACAACTCAGGTAGAAAAAAACATCAAGAATCTAGCCATAGACAAATGGTGAGTTTATCTTGCTGCCATGAAGCAAAATTGGGAAAAAAAATGGATCTTGCAGACATAAATTATTCATGGTTAAAGACCTCTAAGTCATTAAGATGTTTGCATCAGGATTGAAGCCTTTGCATGCTGTGTTGATTTATGGGCTACATAATTACATGAGCTACGCTGATGACTGTTTATATGGGAAGCACTCTGCATTTTTTTATTTTGTTAATCAGCGTTCCAGCTTCTGAGCTTTGCATCTCCAAGAGCCTATGTCCTGATTACAACTTCCCAAGCAGAACAAAAATTCTGTATATGCCATGTTACCTTTTCCTGCCTTATATTCTTTCAAGTAGAAATACCTTCAGTTTACTTATTGCTTAAAAGTATATTTTTTATTGATGATATGCCATGAAAGTAATACTTCTAACAATTTCAACCATTTTCAGCATTGTGGAACTCCAATAAAATATTCTTAAGTTGTTAGTCTGTGTGTGTGTAAGTTTTAAGTGCGCACTTGCTTATGTGTGAATGCTGGTGTGGCAGCCATAGGTCAGTTTCAGATGTCATCTATTGTTTCCCACTATATTTTTTGAGACCCACTATATTTTATTCTCTTACTAACCCTGGAACTTGCTGATATGGCTACACTGATCAGCTAACAAGCTCCCTAGGATCTACCTGACTAGTTTTGACACACACTAAACCAAGTGGTTTCTGGGAAAGATTGAGCACTGCAGCCCTGTGAAGCTACTGGAATTCTCACTGCCCACATGGAAGGAGAATTCCTACAGCTCTCTTTGGAGACTGTCTTAATTACTTTTCTATTGCAGCAATGAGGAACCATGGCAAAGGCAACTTGTAAAAGAGAATTTAATTTTAGCTTACGGCTTCAAGGGGTTAGTGTTCAAGGCAGAAAAAATGGCATGGTAGCAATAACAGCTGAAAACTCACATTTTGATCTATAGGTAGGAAGATGAGAGAGAGAAAAAGAGAGGGGGGTGAGAGAGGGAGGGAGAGGAAAAAGAGGAGGAGGAGGAGGAGGACGAGGAGGAGGGACCTCCTGCCACAAGGTCACACTTCCTAATTCCAACCTACTGGAGACCAAACATTTAAATATATAAACCTAAGGATGGATCATTCTCATTTAAACCATCACAGAAGCCCTTTGACATTATCTGTAAAATGTAAACACATTTAGTCTATCCTATGACATCCCTATTTAAGGTTCCCATAAAACTTATATGAAAGCAAGAAAAATGGAAAATACCTAAGCAGTAAAATAAACTGTGGGCCTATTTGTCTTGTGAAATATTATACCACCAAGAGAATAAATTATCAAACCAAACCCAAGCCATATGAATATCACATATATCATATTGAACATAAGAAATTAAACTTACATTTGTTTTTAAGTACAGAGATAAGCAAAGCAAAGCCTGTTCTGTTAGAAAGCAGGCTATTGACTACTCTAGATATGGGAGAGTAGCTTAACTTGAGTGTATAGTAGTGTATTTTTTGATGCTGATAATGTTCCAAATCTGGGTGTGATTACTTAGATGTGTTCAGTTTATGGAAATTTATTGAGTGAAAACCCCAGGGTTTGTGCATTCTCTATGTTGCTGCATTTCAGTTAAGATATTTAAAAATACTATCAGAAGTATATTTTAAAAATTCAGCCATATTAAAATAGTACAGGTGGGGCTCAGAGAGATGACAAAGTTCCTCTCTGGTCCAAGTGTGATGTTGACGATATGTTCAGAAACTGCCCACCAAAGCCTTCTGCCTCTCTTCTCTATGTGTTATGCCCTGAAGGCTGTGATCCTACAGATATTTCTCCTGAGATTACCTATACCAGCTATATACTGGTGTATACATAATATCAACCTCCTAGTTCATCTAGTCAAATAATCCCATCTCCCTGCTCAACTATATATGAAGAAGGTGTTGAACATCCCAGGCACTGTGGCTTCTCTCTCAGAGAGCCCAGACCACTAAATCCTGACTTCTTTGTGTCCATGTGTCCAGTCTTCCTTCTACCCTTGCCCTACTTAGGTAAATCCCTGGGGTTCTGTAAGAACATGACACACAGTACCTTTGTTAATTTACCTTTTTAATAGATCTTGATAGCTGACATTATGAATTCTATAGTTTTGCTGCTTCAAAGGTCCCCACTTTTCTTGACCCCTATAGGGTCATGCTTTACTACAAATTTAGTACAGGGGAAATTAGGACTCAGAAACTGAGAAAGAGCTGAAGCTGCTGCCAAGGAACATGATACAGGAAATAAACATATTGGGGCTTACATGGCATATTTCAGAATTAATTTGACAGGCTGACATAGTTTATAGATATTTATACATGCCTTTTGGGAAAGTTACAATAAGGCTCTTAACATAAGTTTGAAGGGCATCAATATAACTAAATTATGAAGAAAAAAGAGCCCCCTGAGCTCAGGCCTGGGGACTTGCCACACGGTCAAGTACCACTGAGTCCCTCTTGCAGGAGTTCTAGAAGGTTCATTTCCATCATCCCTGCTAGTGTCAGGACTTCAGGAGAAACTTTTCAGTGAAGTCACTTGCCTTCATTTGTTTCAGAGAGTGTGGCCAGTCAAACTATTATTTAAAGCTCCAAGCATTGGAAAAATATAAATATCTACCTTCAAGGTGAAAAATCCTTGCCCCAGCTGCTAGAAAGATTTAGCATATTACTAATGGCTACTGCCCAATCTTCACATTCTCTCACCAGTCTATAGAAAATCTGATTACTTTTCAGTTTTAAAACAGACACTGTCAAGGTTTCAGGCATTGGATAAGTGATCCATACAGAAAACGGATCAGTCTCTACCAGGCTCTGCTAAGGTAGAGAAATCGCTTATGTAAGAGTAAGTATCCGCCAGCCTAAAAATAGTTCTTAGGACTTAGGAAGCTCAGCCCCCTAAGACTGTGAAGTAAGGTCAAGTCCTCCAGGAAGAATTAATGGCTTGGTTTAATTAATGGCAAAGAATGTGTTGAACTCTCTCTAGCATCCTATGCTATATATTTATGGTCAAATATCTACACAAAGTAGTTCTTTGTGGTCAGAATAAGACAAATGAGTAGCAACTATTCCCAAAGACAACTATCAAATGTGTGTGTTTGTGGTGTGTATTTATGTGTGTGGTGAGGTGTGGTGTGGTGTGTGTGTGAGACAGCATATGTATGCAGGTCAGAGGATGACATGTGGGAGTTAGTTGGGTCTTTTCTTCTATCTTGTGGGTTCCAATGATAAAATTAGTTCACCAGCCTTTATCTGCTGAGCCATTAGCTGGCTTCCCTTTATCCCCTGAGATAAGGTCTCTCACTGGGACCCAGGAATAGCTCATTAAGCTAGACAGAATTGCAGTGAATGAAGGGATCGGCCAGTCTCAGTTCCTTCCGACTTGGATTAAAAGCATGTGCACACTAGGCTGTTAGTTCTGGCATTTGTCTCAGGTCCTAATGTTTGTCTAGCAAATGAGCTATTTTCCAGTTCCATGAGGTACACTTTAAAATATTTATCACATATTTACTTTTTCGAGTATTTGTAGGAGGGAACATAAAATCAAACAGCAAACAAACTTTGGACAAATACAGAGATTTAAAAGCATGGCTAGATCTACCAGAAGAACGAGATGGTCATTAGTAATAAAGTAACTAGTACTCTGACAGTGAGAAAGCAAAGAGGACCTGACTTAGAACAAAGGCACAAGAGGTGTCCTTGGGGCAGCGGGACACCTGGGTAAAATCAGTAAGCCCCCACTGCAGATCCTGAATCATCACTTGCTGGAGCCTCGGCACATACTTATTTACTGATTGTAAAGTAAGTGGATTTGTCAATTGTATGAAAACTGCCCTAAATTGTGCAGGGATAGAAAATAAGTTAGATGTCAGAATCAAGTAAGTTAAAATAAGTTTGGATGATGAATAAGTATTAAAAATGACTATCTACTACATTTTAATGGTCAGCTATAGTTTGCAAAACACTTTCATGTGTCTAATTTTATTCTCTTGTTCAACAAACCCATCTGCGAAAGACCTGTTATCTGTGTCAAGGTAGGCCCAGGGGCCCATCTCCTGGATAATTCTACATTGCATTAAATTGGCAATTAGCACTAACCACAACACTTCCCCACCTCACTTCTTACCTATCTACTTGCTTTTACTTCTTTTTGTGTGGTGCTAGGGAACAAACCCCAATCTTCCTACATGGCTTCCACAGAACCATCCCCCTACTCTTCATGGTCACACTTAATGAATTCATCTGTATTGTGTGGTGAAGGGTAGGAAGGACATGTCCTTGAGCTATGGGTTTGGCTTGAAAGAAGTTGTTACCAAGTATGTTTAAAAACATTTGGCTAAGGGGGACCCTTGACCCTGGAGAGTGATGCTAACTGCATCTCTGAAACTGGAGAGTGATGTAATATGGTCTGTAACAAATTTCACATTGCCATTCTATAGAGCCTTCAATGACTTGGAAGCTGGTTCCAAACATGTATTAACCTGGTTGGTGAGGTAGATCTTCTCTAGGCATCTGGTTTCCAGCCAGGTTTAGCTATAAAGGATATTTCAAAGTTATAAAATATCTTACTGCATATAAAATATAAAACATTATGAAGTATACTATCATAATCTGAAATTGAGGCAATTGCAAAATAATTCTAAAGGCTAGAGAAGGAAATTTCTTAAAATTGGTATACACAAAAGAATTTTGGGAAATGAGGGGTATGGATTACATATATATGGTATGGTTTAGATATGTATCTTTCCATGCTTGATATATTGAAAGCTTAGGAGCCTATTGGGTGATGGGGATATATTGAAAGCTTAGGAGCCTTATTAGGTGATGGGGAAGGGGATGGGATCTTTACAAAGTGGAGGCTAGTGGGAGGTCACTAAGCCATTGAAATTGCCACCCTCAGAAAGGGATGTTAGTTATCAGTGTGTTCTCATAAGAGTGAATATTATGGGTTGAAGAAGTGCCTCAGTGATAGAGTGCTTGTCTAATACGTATGTATGAAGCTCTGGGTTTGATCCCTGGCAATACAGAAAAGTAAAAATAGAAAGTGTGTTAGTTATCAACTTCAGAGATTTGAGGATTAGTGGTCAATGGGCCTCCCTGGGCATGTCTGTGGAGGATTACCTTGATTATACTGAGGTCAGAAGATGTGCCTCCTGTGGGTGGCATCATTCCCTGGCTGGGATACTGGTCTGTGGCAATGCAGAGAGAGATCTGAGTATCAGTTTGCATCCATTGCTCTCTTTGCTGGTTGTGGATGCTTCAAGCTCCTGCAGCTTTCCCCTTCTGATGAACCATACCCTTGGACTGTGAGTGTAAATGTCATAGTAAAATAGTAAAAACTAAGACAGAAAGACAAATCGACCAAATGAATAAGTCTGGTGTTTGTACCATCTTTGGTCCTGTCTAGTTATGTGATCAGCTGCTCCCAGTGATACTCCTGCCATGATGTTATCATTCATCACAAGCCATGCTAACAGGTCTAGCTGGACTTAAATAAGCCCTCTGATTTCTTTTTAAAGCATCTGATCCCAAGTATTTTGTAACCAATGGTCTAATATAACACAACATATATTTTGTCCATGCCCATAGGGATAGTGAGGAAAACAGTTTTTTTTTTTTTTAAAAAAAAAAAAACAAATTGTAAGAGCTAACCTACTGTTTCATTTCGAAATCTTCACTTGATGACAACATAAGAACTGTTACATAAACACAGACTCCTTTCCTGGCCTACTTTCTCCCTTCCCAAGCTGAAGTCTATATCTCTGGAGTCTAATAGTGATCTGGGCTTCAGGGCATTGCCTGGAAATCTGTAAAGATGTCTCTAAGTCTACTTAAGACATTGGGAGAGAAAAGAAAAAGAACTAGGGGATTCCAGGAAAGTCATTCTTTACTCCCTTGGACTGAGTGGATTTACCATAATTGCAATCAATAAAAATGCCACAATGATTAAGCACTAGCAGATGATAATGAATTTATTGTCTCACTTTCTTCCTTCTAATGCTCAACTCTCTGAGGCACTTAACATTAAATATTTGATTTTTTTAAAAAATAATGAGAGAGTATGGTCATTCAAAAAGCGCACTTTGTCCTAAAACTGTTTAAACAGTTAAAAAAAATCCACTTTTATTTGTATATATCTCTTAAGATTTTTAGTTTTGAAAGAAGAAAAAGTGAACTTCAGTACAAATTGAAATTTTAAGTAGAATATAAAAAGACACATATTAATACTTGTTCTGAGTAAATTAAAAAAAGAAAAAGAGCTAATACCACTACTCAAATTATTCCACAAAATAAAAACAGAAAGTATATTTCCAAATTAAAAAAAAAATACTTGTTCTGTTGCCTTCAGGACTTTCATTGGGAATCATTCATTAGCTTGTGGATCTGCTATAATTTCTATTAATCTGCTGATCCTGTAATATCAGAATTGTGGAGTCTACCTGGGTTCCATCCTAAATTCAACACTATATGATTTGTGAAACCTCGGCAGGGCAACTTCATCTGTGGAAAGGAAGGTTGTGCGTTGTGGGCTATGGCGGCAGCAGCAGCAGCAGCAGCAGCAGCAGCAGCAGCAGCAGCAGCAGCAGCAGCAGCAGCAGCAGCAGCAGCAGCAGCAGCAGCAGCAGCGCTCACAATTGCTGACACAGCAAACTTTCTTGCACAAGTTCACACCAACTCTCTCCTCCTGAGGCTTATTAATGGGAACGCCCACTGACAGCCATCAGCCAGGGTACCTACTGGTTAATGATGTGAAGTGGAAGCGCTGTCTTGCTTGGCCAAGGGAAAGAAAGAGTAAAGGCTCTGAAGCCCAAACCATAAAAGATGTATTTACATCCTGCAGAACTTCCAGTTACAGTCTGCATCTGAGTGACATGGCTAAGGTTGTCTCCCAAGAAAGCTCTAGCAAAGAGCAGAGAAGAGAAAGGGGTGAGAAGCCCACACAGCTTCCCTGGTATCAGTGATTATATTTCCATATGGAGTCACACTAAGTTTGTGAATGATTTCAATATTACCCTTCCTTGTGTTGAGATTATCTGTGGTGCTCTGGATCCAGGCTTATAATCTGTAAGTAAAAACTATATGCATCTACACTGGGAATATCTGAACCATGCTAATCATAAAACTAAGCTAATTTTTATTTTTTCCATAGGTAGAATACTTTTAACATTTCCAAATAATTTCATCATCTTCACTGGACACACTGAAGTATTTCTTAGGCTCCTGTGCTCCTTCTTCAGTGTGAGAATCTGTTGAATACAGGCTATCTGCCTGTATTTCCTGATATTTTAATTGGACAGCATGACCTTTGACCTTTGGAGCAATTCCAAGATGGACAAAATGGTCTTTTGCTGGGTGTGGCAGTGAACACCTTTAATTCCAGCACTGAGATATAGAGGCAGGAACAGCTCTGTGAACTCCAGGCTCTATGCTAAGTGCCAGGGCTACAAGGGAAGGCTCTATCTTTCATACAACCCCTTCTCCCCTGCAAAAATCCCAAACCAAACGGAATCAACTTTCAAGAACCTCATCAGGAGAGTGATGTTAGGGAATCACCTCTGAGAAACCATCCAAACAGGCCCCTACAGTGGGTGACGTGTTTCCAGAGCTCTGTAGAGAAGTTTCAGAGTCTGAGGCAGGCAAGCAACAGCCAGGAGGGGCGTCCAGGACAAAGCCCTGGGTGCAGTATAGGAAGGCAAGCTTTAGAACTACTTTAGAACTGAGACTCACTTTTGTGAATGAAAGAGTACTTCTTTCTCATCTGACTCCGTGAATGGTTTAGTCATTTTCCTTTTATATTCTCTTGAGAGCCACAAACTTCAGTGTGCTACAATAAATGTTATCAGTGAGCTGAAAATGTCATCATGTGCTCTGCTTGTTCAGAGGTCTGAAGTCATGTCTAAGGGAATGTTTAAGGGTGCACTCTGGGCTGAAGCTCTGGGAAGAGAAGCTATGTATTATGGCAGAGGGTCAAAACTGAGTATAAGACAAGAGCTGTACATTCCCCAACACAGCCAATGCTCTAGCAAAGAGAAGCCAAGATCCCCCAAAGATCTCTTGGCACACTTAGCTTCAATGGGTCAATGCAGCACAGCAGGTGCCTTTCCTAAAGCTACAACACTGTGAGTTTCTATTGCAAAGGCTCATACTTGTTCTCCTTGCTGAATAAAGATCTTCTAAAAAGGATGCTTGTCTTGGACTAAGGCTTTTCTCTACAGCTGAGAAAATGTTTCTTTAAGAGAAGAAGAGAGATAAAAAGGGAGAAAAGAGAAATGGGGGGAGAGAATAGGACGGGGTGGGGGGAGTGAGAGATGAGAAAGACAGAATAAAGAGTGATAGCCAATAGGAATACAAACTGCTTGCTTAAGCCTTTTTTGGATTTCTGACTACTTCCTCTGGAGTGCTCTAGGGAAGAGTAAATGTTTACTCTCAATTTAGATGAAACGGGATGCACTGCTTTTAAGCTGTCTGCATATAATTCATTTGGCAAATATTTGATGTGTTCAGTCTTGTGTGTGGTAGGCACATGCTATAACATAGTCCTATATATGTATGTTATATACATATATAGCTTTATGTATTTCCACTGCCTCTGACTTCCTGGGCTTCTCAGTTTAGCGCGGGAATGCAGTGGATTCTCTCATCAACAAATTAGCATTATAACTGTGATAATAACCTTGAAGAGAAAGGAAGATTTTCCCAAGGAAGAAGATGAGACACCAGGTTACATGCTCACCGGGGAAAGAAGTTTTTCAAATGATGGACAGGCCAGGACCTTAAAGGGTATAAGAAAGAAGAATCTGTATTTCTATATACATAGGAGTTAGAGAATAATTTCTTGGGGAGAAAGTATTTGGTGTTATGAATTGAAGAGAGTCCTAACAGTCAAACAAAGAATGACTTGGAGACAGACTGGAGGGCAGTTCCAGGGATGCATCTTCTGGGATTTGTAGGCAAGGCATAGGTTGGTGATGGCACTGGAGGGGAGAAAGGATTCCTGCTCCGTGAAGTTATTCAAGATGGAGAATGTGAGTGGGAGTGACTTGAGGGATGGAGGGAGACCCAGGTGGAGAGGATGGCATTTCTTATGGAGAGATGGAATAGTCTGGGGTGAGCAAGCAAGAGAGTGTGTGTAAAGCAAAAGCCATGGTCAGACATGGGTGAGGACCACGTGAAAAGCTCTGTGGGAATGAGAGGGAAACCCAGTGTGCCCGAGCTTTCCATCTGGAAACTGCTCCATGGAGGCACTTCTGAAGAATGAGAAGATGAGAGATGAATAGACTCTAGGAAAGAAATAAAGAGAGCTGTTCTAAACACCGAGATTTTTAGAGTTATTGAACAAATGTGCCATTGAACTTGCTCTGGTTGATTTTTCTTAAAATGAGTTTTTTTTTAAATTTTTATAAAATAAAACCCTAACCCTAACTCTAACCCTAACCCTAACCCCCTTCCTCCATCCTCCAATTCTCTCCCAGTCAGCATTCAGCCTCCCCCCTCCCCAAAAGGGGCAAGAAGTCCCAAGGTGGGTCAGCTCAGCGTGGCACATCCACTCCAGGCAAGTCTAGTTTCCTCATCTTAGTATCAAGTAAGGTTAGGTGTTCCTCTGCAGGGAATGGGCTCTGAAGTGCCAGTCCATCCATGGGAACACAGTCTGATCCCCCCCCCTCCGAGGCTCCACATACTGCCCATCTGCCCATGCCAATTTACAGTTGCCTATCTTTGGAGGGCCTAGCTCCTTTCCCAATGGTTCCCCAGTGGCTGTTCTTGATTCAGTGAGCTCCCCAGAGCTCCAGCCAGCCATCACTGTGGGAATTTTCCTTGTAATCCCTATCTTCTTGCCTAAATTGTTTTTAAGAGAAAGTTCTGGATACAGGCAGGGAAATTTGAGTTCTGGATTTCTTGTCTTTTTCTTGGCCAAGTTATTGTATTTCCTCTCCTATGGTGACACTCAGACTCACCTCTTTAAGTAAAAATGCAATGAGATAATTTTTATAAAGTATTGAAAGCATTATAGGTCATCTGAAAATGGAAGTTACTATTCTTTCAGTCTGCTAACAGCAACATTGTACTAGAAAGGGTATAGTTCTGACTTCAGGACTTATAAACTATGGCTCCTAGCCAAAAAGTAACTAACATTTCTCTCTTTAAAAATAGTTTAACATCTCCTTCCTTATTTCACAAGGTTCATAAATGCAGTAACTCTAGTCCCATCTTTGATATATCTCAGTTTATAACTTTAATTGATAAGGATGGTAAGTTGGGGGTGAAAGGATTTGACAAGAAAGAAAAGACTCAGAGTGTTTCTAGTATATGCCCATAAGATCTCTGTAAAAAACAGATATGTAAACATGTATAATTTTACATGTGGATTTATTTTAAATACTGATATTGAGGGGCTGGAGAGCACATGCTGCTTTTGTAGATGGTCCGAGGTTAGTTCCCAACACCATGTCAGGTAGCTTCCTACTGCTTCTGATTCCAGCTACAGGGCATCTAAAGTCCACTTCTGACCTCTGAAAGCATCTTCTGCACTCAAATGCACATGCCCACAAATGAATGCATAGGCATACCCATAATTAAAAATAAAATTGTACAAATATTAGTATTAAAAAATAAATACAGCATTAGGGAATTTCAGGAGAATATTCATGAGATGTTCATTGAGAAAGATAAAAAAAAAGTTCCTGAAGATTGTTTAAGGTTCTTATAATGTCTTAGAAGTACCTTTAAGCACTGAACATCAAATGTCTAGTGACCCTGAAACCTATAAAGTCCTGTATGTTTATGTAGAAATAAGTGTTTGTTCACTACTGCAAATGGACTCATTAGTTTGTGTGAACTCCCTGTTACTGTAGAAAACACAGGGATGTTCCCATTAATCAGAGCATGCCAGACTCTGGTGGTCTACATGCTGCTGCTCTTAGCCATTTACAATAAATGGGAAGTACCTGGTACCCTACTGGGTAATTACAGGGTTGAAGTAGAATAAAGCTTGTAAAAATGCTCAGGAAAGTAGAACTATATGAGAAATTATTTTAAATATTACTGAGTGTGGGGAAAATATAGGCTCAATATGTATTATTCTCGTTGGTCTTTTTAACCAAGCAAAACCCCTAACATCTGTGTATGAGAGGGCCCACAGAGGACAGAATGGGCATGGAATCACCCCTGTAGGAGGAGAACACTATCCACAGTTGTAAGAGTACTATGTCCAAAAGGATGAAGAGTATAGAAAGTACATATTTAAAACAAATAGGAATTAAAGGGGCAGAAGACCTACTTCTAATTAGGTTTATACAATCTATCTAAGAAATAAGAATGTGCTGGAAATATAATCGTAGCAAAGCTTACCTAACATCAACAATATTTAATGTAATAAACAACTTTAGTTACCACAGCAACCACGACAAAGTTCCTTGTACAGCTGAGAGAAAATGAGACTTAGAGAGGTCACATATCTAATATGCTGCAGAATTAAGAGTCAGGTATGAATCCATTGGATCACTATATTATAGTGTCCCCAGGTCAGAGAAGAGCCATAGGATGCATATCAGCAAAACCTGAGCCAGGAATCAGTAAGTTTCCCAGGTACCATAAGCCTGACAGAGAGAAACCCAGAGAGCAGCTAGGTCGGGTCACTGTCTGCATTTTCTTTCATTTGACAGCAAATGGACAGTTGTCTAGAAGGAGAGGATTGTGGGAATTATGGAAATTGCTATGAAGATGATGAGGTAGATGGAAGATTTTGATGTGTTCTTTTTATTTTTAAAATAAATCAACTCTATAGGGAGGTTATGTATGTGCGGCCATTTAATATTCCCTGTAGATGACTTCCCTGATGGCACAGTGGTTTAAACTGGGAACCTCTGTGAGCCATAGATCTCCACAGAGATGAGACAAAGGGCTACCTTCTTCCTTCTCCTACTTTACAGACACTGAAATCTTAACTAGTAAGACTATCTGCTGCATAAAGAGGATAATAAGTATTGGTATTTCTTCCATATTTATATTAAAAGCATGACTTCCACCTGCTTCTGAAAATTCACAGTTGAGAAAAGTCCTCATGTAGCTGAGAAAAAAGTGAGAAAGTTCTTACCAAAATGTTCTGACCTCCCAACCCCAAGAAAGTTTCAGAACATGTAGTGGGGAGTGGGTGAAGTCCTGAGAGGTGTGTGCTGTTGACATCAGCAAGGTCATGTAAAGAACCAATGCCCCAGACCCATAGGAGTGGCAAAGCCTTCCCCAGGGGAGGCTCCGAGGAATGGCGAAGCTTCTCCTCCTAGTCCAAGTGTGAATATTGAGAGTGTGCTCAGAAAACGTTTGCTATAGCTTTCTTCCCCTGAATCTTTGGCTGATGACTGCTCCTACCCTGGGACTGCTTCTAGCAAGATTAGCTAAACCTGTGTCCTTGATTCAGTTGTATACCATAAACTCTATCTCCTTCTTTATCTGTATGTAATAAACCTGCCTTCTTGTTCAGACGGATGCAACAGCCCTACCTGCCCATATAGAATTAACATGCTGATCTTCTGGGACACTGCAGTGTCTTGATTCCACTTTTCTGTGACTGTGTGTCTAGTATTTCTTCACTCCCTCAATGCCCCATGTCAAGGTGGAAGGGTGCAAGACATGCAAAGATGAAGAATCATGTGTTTCTGTTTCTGTCACTATCTCTGTGGTGATAAAGCCTGGTCATATGTAAGACCAGGGTGCAGTGGAGTAGTATGGGTAGACCACGAGCTTACTGCATTAGTGGTAAAGTTGATAGTGTTAATGGGATATGTGAACAGTCGTTAGCATGAAAGTTTTGTAGAATATTATTTTAAGATGTGTTACTTTTATTTATGTTGCATTTGTTTATTACTTTGCCTATAAAAAAACACCTGATGGTCTAATAAAGAACTGAACGGCCAATAGCAAGGCAAGAGAAAGGATAGGTGGGGCTGGCAGGCAGAGAGAATATATAGAAAGAGAAAATCTGGGAGAAAGGAAGAAGTAGCCAGAGGAGGACCCAGGGGCTAGCCACCCAGCTACACAGCAAGCCATGGAATAAGAAACAAAGAAAGAATATACAGGAATAGAAATGGAAAAGCCTAGAGGCAAAAGATAGATGGGATAATTTAAGTTAAGAAAAGCTAGCAAGAAACAAGCAAAGCTAAGGGCAGGTATTTATAATTAAGAATAAGCTTCCATGTGTGATTCATTAGAGAGTTTGGTGGCAGCTCCCCAAAAGAGGAAAACAAAGCAACCAATAACATAGAAGAATGAATAGATATTTGTTTGTCAGAAAGAGTCAAAGGATTTGGAAAAGACACAGAAGAGGCTCATGCCTGACTGGACTCTTGGAATCTTTGGTTTCCTTGAAGGTTATGTGAAATAGTGTTTGAGAAAAGTATAGAGATCAATATTTTTCCCCCAGTGAAAGACAGTTTGGAGATGCTTTTACACACACACACACAAGAGATATAATTAGTTTATCACCGAGAAGGCAACAATCTTGATTGGTACTTTGAAGGCAGGCTATAAAATATAGGCCCACTCTGATCTTCAGATTAATAATCTAGTTTGTCTGCATCTAGTTTCTGAAAAGGAAGAGCCATGCTGGACTAGCTAATGCATACACATGACCTCAGCGAAACTTATCACTCAAAGGGAGATGGGCCCTGACAGAGCTGTCTTGCTTTTCATCTTCCTAAACCATGTTAAGATTAAAGGATTAATTTGCCCCCGAGAGGACATATTTAATGTTAGAAGTGTCTTGCACAACCTGAAAATTAAAGAATTTTGACCAAGTTTTGATTAATTTATTAATATCTCAGAACACCAAGATCAAAATTCTTATAGGCAGTGAGTGATAGTATGCTGGGACAATGGATGCTGAGAGGCAGTCTTGGAGATTTGTCTGTGGCATTGCTGGATTTGAGGCAATGAACAATCAATGGCCAACTTTCTTATAGATAGGCTAGCTGTGACCCCTTTAAATAAGAATGAACTAATATGAAAAGTTATTGTCAAATATCTTATGTGTACCAGTTTTAGTGGTGGTTTGTAGTTTCAATAATGAAGAAGAGAATGGTCAGAGGCTTTTGAATATTTAAATTCAAAGATGTTGATCAGTTGAGCTGGAAGGACCTGAGGTGACAGTGTATAGTAGACTTCTCAAGTGTAATTAGGGAGCAGTTTAAAATATGTAGAGACCTTTGTGACTCTATCACAAAGATTATTACCTAAAACATAAGTCCTTGTGCCTTTAGGAAAAATTTAGATGCTGAATTATTAATCTCTGGTACATTTATCCTGATACTCCTATTTATCACCTTAATACTTATTATATTCAGGTTCTAGAAGAAACTAGTGAATGACTGTAGATACCGTTTCATCCCCTTATGTTAGTATTACTCAGATATTTAAAACTATTTATGTATACCTTTTATAATAGAGTTGGATTAACAAAACCACTTGATAGTTCTGGAAGCCAGCAACCACTGCATTATACATGAGGCCTTGAGAAACATCTTTCTCTGCAAGTCCAAGGAAATGCAATCAGAATGAGGCAGCACTGTTGCCTGGGCACAATGGCTCATCCACAGGACTGGGAGAATGAACCACACTGATGGTCAGGAGCTATGCTGAGTATCTCAGCTCTTTCTGCCACTTTGCCCCAAATGCTCACATTGTCTTGAAACCCTCATTGACTTTCTTTTGGAAACATGGGGTTAGGAAGAGAAAAACGTTTGTTCACTATTTGGAAAAGCTACTCACAGTAGTAACCTTGTTTGTGAAAGACTCTGCAGACTGTCTGCGACCTGTGTTTGCCTAAAACATCCTGACTGAGGACACAGGTATGCTGGAACCCACGCAGGGCTCTGATGTGAGGGAATTGATTTGAAAATGCCAAAGAAAGCACATTCCATGCAAAAAGGCAGTGTGAGATTCAATTCAAGCTGGTGCTGATGCAGAGGAAAGCTAGCCCAGTAATTAAACATTAAAAGCAACTAGATGTTTAGGTTTACTTTTAAAGCAAAAGTCTTTGTTTTCTAGTGTTGTAAAATGATCTCAGCTTTTCAAGAACACTGTGAAGGCCTCAGAATGCATCCATGTTACATAACCATGCTTTAAAATAGTGTACTGTCTCTTTAAGAGGGGGTAAAGAAAAAAAGGGTGGATCATCCTGCTGTATGCAGTACATAAAAAAATAGTGAAACATTCAGTTACAGCAGTGGTTTACAACTCATGGATCATGATCCTCTTGGCAGACCTCTATGTTAAAAAATATTTACAATATAATTCAAAACAGTAGCAAATTGCAGTCATGAAGTAGTAATGAAAATAAATTTAAGATCAGGGGTCACCACAACATAAGGAACTACATTAAACAGTCACAGCATTAGGAAGGTTGCGATCCACCGTGTTACAGCAACAAGATAACAAAGTGTTTCAATTTTCAGACTTTATCAGGCAGGATTGCTCTAAAGTGAATCATCTATGGACCATGGACCAGTCTTCTACCTACTGGCTGGAGCACTGCTTGGATCTCTAAATGACTATGAGAGAGAATTTGGGTTGTCAGCTTGATTGTGTTAAGAAATGTCTGGAGCATCAATGAAGCATTCCTATAGGAATGTTTGAGAGGACGTTTCTAGAGAGGATTGACTGTGGGGGTTAGGACTCACCCTGAATGCAGGTGGCACCATTCACTGAGATATAGGACAAACAAAAAACCAAGCATTCACTCTCCTCTCCTTTATAATCCACTGACTGTGAGCAGTTGTCTCCCACTGTTTCAGGTAGGAACTAGTCCTGATCCCTTGTTTTCTTAGCCATGATTAACTTATATTCTTGACTCCCCCTAGCTGCTAGGCAAAATAAACAATTCCTTTCTAACATTGCTTTTTGCTGGGTTTTTCAAAACAGAAACAAGAATAGTAGCCAATACAGTGTGTGCTGGACAGTAAATGATGACATTGTTAACCATGTCCCCAGAGCACTGATGTAGACCTCGCAAGAGTTCACCATCCTCTGGTCCAATGAGCTTGGTCCATTCTCAATGTCAGTCTCATACAGTGCTTCAGAGGGTCACCTTCCACCAGATTTGACATATAAATAAAAAAAATTGATGTTCCCTATTTTAGACAAATCTCATACATTATGTATATAGTTTCAAGATACTATATAGGTTTGCTTCAAATTATGTACAGAAATGTGATATAATGTGCAATGACAGCAAGCTATGTTCAATAAATGTGGTAAGGAGCTTGCTTCATGCCAGGCACTTTGCTGGGCACTGGAGTTAGCCTGGCACCTGTCTGCTCAATTCTCATTGGTTGTGTTATTTATTGCTGGTATTTCTTTTTAGTCTGCTCTTAATCATCCTAACTGTAGTAGGTGATCTTTGTAGCCAAAGTCTATGAACTCATATACCAAGCATTTTCACAGCTGGCTCTCAGAAATAGAGAATGTGTTACATCTCTCCCATGATTTTGTTATGCCACATGTCACAGACGACCTTATAAAGGGAGGGGAGATTATTTTGGAGGTCAAATGCAATCCTGTGACTCCTTAGAGATAGAAAAAATTCTCTAGTCAGTTATAAAAGAGGAAGGCAGTGGAAGAAATCAGTGTGGGAGGGCTGCATATAGCATTCCTGCCATGTTGAACATATAATAGAAATGAGGTAGTGAGTATTTTATGAGTTCATTTATAAAATGGGCATAGCCGCACTCACCTTTAACTCCAGCATTGGAGAGGCAGAGGTGGGTAATCTCTGTGAGTTTGAGGTCAGCAAAGTCTACAAAGTAAGTTCCTGGACAATAGGACTGTTACACAGAGAAACCCTGTCTCAATACTCTACCCCCCAAGAATTCTTTTCTAGATAAAAACTGATAAGACAATATAACTATCATTTCATAGAAATGACATTCTAAAGAAAAGACTGTTGGCATTTAAAAATTATTTGTGTCTTTTACGAAGGATATTCTTGGCTCGTGTTTATGGTAAAATAGAAAAATACATTCATGACATGCCCACCAAGTGGCATCCTGTAAGTACTAAAGGAAACCCTGCAATTCTTGGTTTTCTGTTAGCTAAGGACACACGAGTCATCATTGGAGACATATAAACAGTGCTTTGACAACTCACACTTAGGACTTGTAGCTGAGAATTCATAGAAGAGATTTTACATCCCAGTTCTGATATTTTGAAAAAGGAAATACAATGTCAATAACCCTATGCTTTGTGAAGGCAAATCCACCATTTTTTAAAAGACTCGTATAATCCAAATCCACCCCTACTCAAACAGTTGCTCTCAAATTTCTATTTTCATTTGTTCAGGATTGAATGCATATAGGTAAGGACTATCCACACAACTGCCCAAGGATGTAATGTCCTGGGGTATTTGGAATCAAATACTTCTCATGATCCTTAGTTTTGCATGATACCATCATTTAATGGAACATAAGATAGGCTTTAAAATGAGTATACAAAATGCTATCTAATGGGGAGATTGAAGATTGACAATACTCAGGAAAACACTATGGGTAGTTTAAGTAGGACTGAGACCAAAAGTTTCAGGATGTTATACCACAGTGTAAGTCAAAATAATAAATCACAAGATAACTTCATTTTGAAACATGAAGCATAAATATTGATGTTTTGGTACATTCTACAAACATTCACTTAATAACGATTAGTCATAAGGACAACTAATCTATAAGCAAACATATCATATAATCTACAGTTAACATCAAGGTTCTTCTGTTGTATAACTGATGGCTCCCTGTGAGGTGTGATTGGAAATAAAGATGTGCTTCTCAGTGTGTGGAAGCCAGTGTCAGTACAGACACACAAATATATAGCTGAGGGAAATGTAAGTGTAAATATCCCTGTGGAGAGTCCAGAACAGGATGGAATGTCTTCTCATCTCATTCAAAGGGGGAATCAAATGAGAAAGAGACTGAGTCAGCTAAATGCATTGGACCAATGACAAGGTGGGCTTGGCTTGACCTGAGTCTTGGAAAGAAACACTGGGCATATGTAATGTAATACTACACAGAGATACCTGCATATTCACACTTTTACAGCATTATTTGTAATAGCAAATTATAGATTCATTGTCAACAAAAAATAAAGTTATATGTGAATGCACATACACACACACACACACACACACACACACACACACACACACACACACACACACTGGGTTTTATTCAGCCAAAAAGAAAAATGAAATTGTACTGTTTGGAGGAAAATGAATGTGTACACCATGAGAATAAGATCGGTACTGGAGAACTGTTATTTCTCTGTCTCACTTAGGCATTCTTGTCTCCTCTATGAGTGAAGCTAGTGGACCATATTTCTACACAGTGAGTCATGTAGTCACCCGCATTTACTCTCAGTCAAAGTCATCTTTGAGGAGAAACTCAGTCTGGTTTCTTTTTGTCATTTTCCTCTCAAGACGTCTGGCTGCTGGGGCTATCTTGCAATGACATAAAAAATCAGAAAGCCAGAACTAAAGTTTTGTGATTCTGGGAGGTAAAAAATGTTTGCTGCTATTTTGACACACACACATACACACACACACACACACACAAAATAAACAATGGAATTTGTATGGAAGAACTGGTGGCTGGGTCAAACACTAAGAAAATGAGATTTGATTATTGAAAATGCAGAAACTAAAACTCTGCACCATTGAAAGGTAGCAGTTATCTCTTCCTGAATGCAGAGCAAAACGTGAACCCATGAAATCCCAGCTGACATGAAAGGGCAGATATTTATAGCTAACCCTAGGTGGCTTTTCAGGAATGGACAGCTGGCATGAGTTAGTGCTTAAGGATTCAACTGTTGGGGCTTTGAACATACCCATTATGGAGACATCATATTCGATCAGCAATGTTGCTTCTTGTCCACACTGTTTAAGAATACTCATGGCCTCGGCATGTGTGGTTCCAAGAAGCCGAATTCCATCCACACTAAGCAACCTGTCTCCAGGTTTGATGGTGCCTTCTCTAGAGAGAGGATAAAGGAACAGTCTTGATTAATTTAGCATAATGGGGCTTGGCTTTAATAGCCACTTAGCCAGAGTCATGCTTTCATGCACATTCAGGCATCCATCCCATTTGCATTCTTTTCAGACATCAAGAATGACAGTCAGAGTGTAAAGAGGTAACCCTGAACAGAAAAATTGCTGTAATACAAAAACCAGTAATGAGAAAATAACTACATATTAGCAAATAACCTGGTCACCCACAGTTAACTCTTGGAGGACAAAAGTAAGAAAGGCACATTTTCCCTCTTGTAGGCTTTCACTTGATGTCTAAAAATTGATTTATTCGAGCCCAGGAAATAGCATTCACCTATTTTTCCCCAAAGCCAGATTGAACAGAAAAGCCTTCTAATTTCATCCCATTTATTAGCCTTGAAACCAAGTGGGATAGGGTGTGCTGGTGAGAATTTTCTGAGTCTGTAAATTTCCCTACTGAGTTTTGAAGCCATTTGGCAATCATTAGGCCAATTCAGACTCACCTGCCTTGGACAAGGCAGGCAAATAATATTCTCCCTGCTGTGAACACAGTCTTCAAACACCAGGGGATGATGGTAAGACACTGGTGACATCATGGGTGCAGGGTCAAAATAGCCTGCAGATCACTATGTCTGCTTGGGGGAAGGGCGTGAGATGGGAAAGCCAAAAGGCAACTGTAGGCCTCTGGGAGAACATAAATGACCTCTAAAATAAGGATTTCTTACTTAGATAATTCTAAACATATAGCCAAAGTTTAACACCTAGTGCTGGGTTTCTTTGGATCTTAATTTCTTTAATTGGATACTAGTTTGTAATTCACTTCTGACATCCTGCTAACCCCAAGTGTTAAGATTAATGAGAAATTGTGTATACATTTATTTTCTTTACAAAGAGCAGTCCCCAAAGGAAGCATGGGAAAGGGAAAGAGTGAAACTCTCTGAAGTTTGAATTTTGTGCTGGCCTCTATAAAGGCAAATAGATGCTAGAAGTTGGCACAGCTGAGAACCCAGTAGCTCCACATTTTCTTATTTTATATAAAATACCATCTACTTTAGAAGTGAGCTCACAGCATGAGTTCTGAAAAAAACCTCACCTGAGCATTACCCCAGTTCTCCTTAATGTCCATTTTAACCATCCTACATCTTTACCAGCTGTGAGAAAACAAAAATGCTTCATTTCCAGGGTGATTGTAAGGCTAAAATAATATAATGTTCACCAAGCTGGTAGTGTACTTTCTAAACTATAGAAAGTGCTTCATAAATGATATTTATTGTGATGACTTCTTTCCCAAAAGTTTAAAAATCCATCTTGATTTCAAATGGACAGACAGAAGCAATTAGTGTATCTGCTTCCTACCCTTTAAGAATATCTAGGAAGGGACTGTGCTCATCCATTTTTCTAGAGTATACCTTTTCCATCAGACACAGGCATCTCTAGCGTGACCTAGATTGTGACTTGACTTGAGACCCAGCAAGTTTAAGAAACATCTAAGAGCACTTTCCTTTCATGGGAATCACAGCATCGCCCCGTCTTCCCCGATGGAAACAAGGCAGTGCAGAAGGACACAGGCCAACTATCTGCCCTGGAAGAGCCTGCTTCTTTGCATAAGTACTCCTGGAGAGTCAGACCACTCAAAAGCAAACAAACTCATAAGACCCAGAGGGTTGTCTGTATCTACAATGGGGGGAACTGAGCTCAAAACTAAGTACTTGCCAGAGAGAAAGCATAGTCAAAGAAGAGTCTGAAGGCAAAACCTTATTCTCTCTGCTCCCACAGCTCTAACTCTTAGGGCTTTCACATTCTCACATATGTGCTTGACATCTAGCTGCTCCAATTAATCATTTTCTCTTTCAGACTTTGCAGCTGTATTCAATCTATTTTGGATAATGATAAGGAAAGATGGAGTTTACCTGTCAGCAGGCCCTCCAGGACGGACACAGGTTATCACAACCGGACGAGACTTGTTTCTGTCATCATGTGCTCCCCCTAGGGAAAAGAGAAAAAAGAGAGAGAAAAAAGGAAGGTAGCTTTAACAATTCTCATTGTTGCCATTAAAAAGAATGACAAGGTGCCAGCAGAGATGTTGCGGTATATTTGTGGATATATGGAGAAGAATGAGCAACTTGCCCCTGGCATGTAAAACCCTTAAAGAGCTTATTCATTTTAGGCAGAATGGATCTGAAGTCACCTCCTTTCCACCTCTCGATAAATATAAACAGTAATCAGAATGATAAAAGACATTTGACAACTGGAATGGTGTTGCCTTCCTCATTAAAACTCATGGTCCAATGATTCATAAACAATGCACAGGTATGCACATCTAATGCTGAGCAACATGGGCTATGGTACAGATGAAGAAGCAGGTCTGCAGCTGTGTATATATATGTATGTATACATATATATATGCATATATATATAAATACACTCAAGTAAAGGGCCAAGTGGCTAAAAAAAATAAAAGAAAAGTGTGGTGGTATACACTGAGGATTTCAGCACTTAGGAGGTTGAGGCAGGAAGCATCCTCTTGAGTATGAAGTCAGCCTGGTCTATGGGTGAGGTAGTACATTCCAGGCTTGCCAGGGTTATAGACTATGACCCTGTCTAAAACAAAATAGAGTGGTTTAAATGGCTATTATCAAAAGTATAGTGTTTAAAAATATTGGGGGAAGATGTAGCAGAGCTTATCACACTGATTACAAACAGGAGTGATGTGGGATGTCTTTCTGTATGCTGCGAATATCATTTGTTAATAAAGAGACAGCTTGGGCCTATGGCAGGGCATCTTAGAAGTCGGCAGGAAAACCCGAACATATGTCAAGAGAAAGGAGAGCGGAGGCAGACAGAGATGCAATCTAGCCGCCTAAGAAGCAAGTTGTAAAGAAATAGGTAAGTCATGGGCCACATATGTGGCAAAACAGATTAATAAAAATGAGTTAAATTAAGATGCAAGAGCTAGCTAGCAATATCCCTGAGTCATGAGTCAAGCAAAATATAATTAATCTAAGCCTCTGTATTTCTGTGGGAGTGAAGGTCTGTGAGTTTAGATTATGAGCCAGACAGGCCAAAGATCTCTTATTTCAAATGGCTCCTAGCTACCCAAAAAAAAGCAAGATATATATAATAAGCCACAAGCCACCTAACAAAATAAATTAATAAAAATAATTTAAATTAAAATTAAAATACTAAAACTAACAATAAGCCCTAGTCATAAGTTAAACAAAATATAATTAATACAAGCACCTAAGTCATTTGGGGTTGGGGGGGGCAACTGCAGGAGGGTCCAGACTCCAGGGCAGGACCCGGCCAGAAACGCATTCTACACCCAAGTTCAAATTTTGCATAAGCAAAATATCTCTAGAGGAGTAGAGATTCAGATGGAACATAATCCATAAGAGATTTTCTTTTTAATGCAGAAACAGCTTGAACAACTTCCTTCATCTGTGTTCCCCGGCATGTGACACCGGCGATGGACTGCTCACTAGGTTTGAGGCAGCCTACCCTACAGACAGGGTAAAGTTCACAGCATTTTTTCCTAATAGTCAGAAGATTCCTTTCAAGTCATACGCTGGTCTTTATTATAGACTAGGGTATTAATGTGCATGCGCGCGCGTGCACACACACACACACACACACACACACACACACACACACACACATTTCTTTTCTGCAAACCAATTTTCCCAAAGCTGACAATGATAGTTCTAACCCTACTAGGCTCCTCTATTTAAGGCTTAACATTTCCTACTTTTCTTTCTGTGATCTGAGTTTCTTTTCTATTGTCATCCTGGGACATTACATGAGCAGGCTCTAGTTTACCAGTATCTAATAAATATGAAGACCATGGTCGGCTCTTCTTCAATGAGTATGTGGCATAACAGGCTGTTGCTTCTCTAATTGGCACAAAGGGAGGCAAATGAATCCAGCCCAAGAGAAAGGTTAAGAAACATTTGCTTTTGCAAGGTCTTCCTAAAAGGTACATTTGCTCTTCTATGAGGGGACTGACGCAGAAAAGGATGCAGGCTGAAAACAAGCAAGAAACCTTCCCATAATATTCTCAGAGCCAAATTTAAATATAAAACACTGAATGAGTTCCAAACTCAATTTTATCATTATTGAAATAATGCACTAAATAAGGCATTTCAGTTTTAGAAAGTTTGAACTTGCAAAGCTCAGATCAGTGATGTGCATTGGTTATAATCATACACACTAACATCATTGGAGATGCTTTTTAAAAAATGTCAGTACCTGAGCTGGGATTGGAGCTCATTGTAGAGGATCTTAGCATGCATGAGGCCCAAGGTTCGGTATTTAGCCAGAAAACAAAGCCAATGCCAATACCACAATAAAGACCACAAGTGAATTTTATGCATGTGTTTTATAATGAGCAGAATTCTTTATATTTTTACATATGGGAAAGCTAAGTTTCCTCACCCAGTGAAATATGCTTGCTTGGTGACATGGTGCTCTTTAAAAATAGATTTTGTCCTTTAAACCGTTTTTAACATTTTAAATTATTTTTAGTTTGTACATGTATGTGGAGGTCATAGGATAACTTTTAGGAGTCTGTTTTTTCTTTCTGCCGTGTGGGTTCCCAATTCAGCAAGCTTATTGGTAAGTACCTTAACCAGCTGAACCATGTTGCTGACTCAGAGAATGTTCTTTGGTTCCAGGAATGAACTCTAAAGTTCACACAGAGTTATCACCCTTTGTTCTACAGGAAGAATGTTCTATTCCCAGGAACTAATATTTTTTTATTAGAAACAAATTCCACCCATCTACTAAGAAAGTTTAAAGTTCCATTGGAAGTGGTAAAGAATAAATTCTCCAGCACTGATTGGACATCTTCTGTCTGCTGTACCAACCTCCCACCTGATTTATTTGGTTAATCTATTTATATGACTCAAATTTAGCTAAAATTACAGCTATGTCAAAAAATCAGATGTGCTAATATTTATCCATCATACTGTCTGTCTCTGATTAGCCAATGATTCTTAGTGGGTGGGTTATGGGTACCTATTGAGCAGAAAAACTTTCTAGAGATGGGCTTCAAAATGATTTTTAAAATTTAAAATTACATAAAACTTCAATTTTTATGTTTAATCACTGTATCATGAAAATTCCTGAAGTTTCTGCAAATATGGTGTGTATCAGCTAAACCTGCTTCATTACTATGAAGATCGTAAAATCAGAAAAGCTCTTATAATCATACAAATTCAATGAAAGAACATTGAATTCATGGTTCACTCCATTTTTCCTTTATGATATGCTACCTGTGTATCAAACTAGTCTCAGTCTCTGACGTATCTCTTATGCATATAACATATAAACTTTTGAAATTCCTGAAAACTGCTTAAAGGATATTTTGGCAATATTGCATGTGAAATTCAGTTGTATCTATTCACTTTACTTTGTAATGATAAATTGTTATGAGCTCAGATCATTAATTAGCAATTTAATTTGCTATGGATTAATCTTATAGTAACTAGTGATGAATGTGTACAGCAGAAGTAATCTTTGCTACAATTATTCAATAAGTAGGATTTTTTTACATGTATTTCAAGAGCATTTTTCTTATGCTTTTAAGGGAAAGAATATTTGTATAGCCTACACACCTTTCAGGCCAATTTTTTTTTTTTTACTATATCAGTCTAAATTTAATTTCTTTAAAGAAATTTAAGAATGGTGTGGTTAGCAACATTCCTGACCTTGGAACCTATCATAACTCTTAAAAATGGAGTTTGGCCAGAAAAGTTTTATAACTAGAAAACTGTCATATCCACTGAGCCAAACCATATAATAAACTCCTAGTTTATTTTCTGTTTTACTCACTTGATGGAAGTTACCACCTTGTATTTTAAATTCATTGATCTTAATTCCTTGAGGTAGAGTTATTTGTCTTATGATGCCACAGCACTTACTGTTATACTTACATGCAGATATGTGCTTACTAGACATTTCATTGAGTGATTGGTTTGCTAAGTGACTGGTCCATATTTTAATTAAAAAGAAAAGCTTGTCTAAGTAAACACAATTGTTTTAGAGTTTAATGCATATATATTTACTAAGATGTTTGTTAATAGTTAATATTTTATCAATCATTTGAACAGAATCTTACTCTTGTAAGAGACATTGTTATAGGTAACAACAGCAGCATCAATAACAAAAAAAAAATTCCCCCAAATTTATAATGTTAAAATTTCCTGATGCATATGTAATTATTGAATCTCATTATCATACTATGGATTAAGATCTGCTAGTGTTGCAATAGTCTTTCAGGGGTGAAATCACTAATAAAAAAACGAAGTCATAAAAACCCAGAGTCATAGTTCAGAATTAATGGAGTCACTTGAACTCTTTAGTGTTAATGCCATCCCATAATGAGATAGGTAGAATTGATATACATGGGTACCCCAAGGATTAGATTATCTTTGTTCTATTTTTAGAAAGCTGCAATAGTAAAATGTATTCCAAAAGAAAGTAATTTAAACCAAGTCACTTAATCCTTAGGTATTAAATCATGCCATAGCTACCAATATTTTTGATTCAGCAATATATACCAGGCACAAGAAAAAAGGAACATTGGATTGCAAAGTTAGTAGGGTCCGTGGGAACTACCAAGTCTACTAAAAGTAGCTACTTGCTCTGTATTATTGGGCTAAAACCTAAGTTGATCATTTGGAATTTGTTTGATTCTTTTGCACTGTTTCATTTGCTGCATGATAATTTTATCCTATGGAAAGATCAGTTTTTAAGGATGCCTCCTAATATCTCACCAAGAAATTCTCTAGGAATATCTGAAGACCCATAGTTGCTAAACACCACTTACCTCGTATTACAAAACCAAAGGTGTTGCCTTCTTTGTGCAAAGTGACCTCCACTGTTCGGAACATAACACTCGATCCTTGTACAGCTGCATATGGTAACAATATGGAAGAGCATAAGTTGAAGGTTGTAATAACATTTCTATTATAAAGTTTTCAATATGATATAATAGGCTTGCAAGTTCTGTTGCAAATAATTTATTGTGAATAAAAAAGTAACTGTATCAATGAAGTCTGAGAAAAAAAAGAATTGTAATGACATAAAGACTTTGAGTAGGTATCTATATAAATAACCCATATTGTTACAAGTAGAAACAATGTCATAGCTAGTTCCTTCTTTCTGTAAAGAAACACCCTAGAAAGGGGTGATGTTTTTAAACTCTACATAGTAAGCAAGGCAATCTTCAATAAATAGGAACTTTTCGCTTTGTGAACTACAAAAGCAATATGTCCATTCATAAGAAGCAGTTTCTGCATCCATTCTAGTTTTGAAGCTGGAATATGAAGAAAACTCATTTATCTCAGATTATAATCAATAGATTGCTGTTGCAAAAAGATGTTCTGATATATGGACAGTTGTTTGCCAAAGAGGCCAGTGGCCCAAATGAAACATGAAGAACTAAAGAAATTCTAAGTACATTCAGAATGTGACGACAAAGAAAAAAAAAAAAAGATCTGCTTAAATTTGCTTGTTATTTTTGTGTTCTGTTATTTGTCTTTTATTGCACCCATTTCACAAAATGAAACTGTACTGCCAATATGCAGTCTCTAATTACATTATACCACATATGCGAGCATCCATTATATAAAGGTATAGTTACTAAGATATTCTGAGAGACTGCTTTTGAGAGATAGTGGTTGATTCTGATTGTAGAACATACTATTATAGCTTCATAAAAAAATCCACAAATTAGTATTTTAACACAACTAGTGCAGGAATGATTTGGTTGGCAGACAAAGAACTTGTATGTTGTAGCTGGTTTCCAATCCTTAAGACATGTACACAGAAAGTTACAAACATTGGAGCATGCTTGTAGTCACAGTGTTTGGAAGGCTGAGCCAGAAGAATCACAAGTTCAAGGCTATCCTGGACTACAAAATGATTTAAAGAGCAGTCTGGGCTACCAAGTGAGATCCTATTTCAAAAAACATATAATGATATCTATAGCCATAATTGTTATTAATAACACATTTTATACTGTTACTAGATCATAACATGTTTCTTACATAAAACTATCAATACAAAACCCATGACTTGAATTTCAATGTGTTGGCTCTACTGTGGTGTGGAGTGTATTCACAACATATTGTTGTTTTCACTCGCTGTGTAGTATTAAACAAATGACATGAGCTAATTGGCACTTAATTATAAAATAAGCCTAGGCTTAATGTTTTTACCATAAACTAGGAAAATTTAAGTGGTTATAGCACATTTCAGGTGGGTCAGACTGGGACATTTAGTTGGTTAGGTTTATTAAAAGTATCATAACTTCACAATGGTTTCAACTCTAGATAGGTTTCTCCAGATAAAACTCCATCCAAAGTCAAGGAGCATCTGCATATAAACAATTCTAAAGAATCATTAAAAATTACTCCTCTCACTATTTCTGCAACTAGTGGTTTAAATTAAGCATTAATTGTAGTTATTCTTAATGCTCAGACATGCTAAACCCTCAAAAGGATCCTGTAGGAACAATGATAAAAAGGTATACATTTAAACTCACAGAATCAGGCTCGTTCGTACACAATTTGATCTGACAACTACCAGGCTGGGATATAAAGTAGAGGAAAACCCTGGATATATTGACAAACAGCATAAATGCACAGCTGAACAAATGTTTTGCTATATGGCTGATTTAATTGAATGTCATCTCCTGACTATCAGGGAAATTTCCATTTACTCTAATCAACTAGAAACAGGACATATAACCAGATGTGAGACTGAGGAATAGCTTTAATTAAATGAAGAGGAAAATTGGCCTTGAACTAAATAATTCCTTATTTCTATGACCCAACAAGCCACTTCTAGAAACTACTTTTGGGCACAATATTTTCATTTTATTGCAATGAGAAAGGCAAAGACATGGTGAGAAAAATACCCGATGAAGATCTACTGTGTGCCCAGAACTCAGCAAAGTGGTTTGCAAATATTATTTTATTTAATCGTTAAATCATCTTTCAATTATACACAACCAAATTCCAGCTCTGGGCCACCTGTGCTTTTTGGCTGGATGTCTGTTCTGGGAATGTGAAGTACTGGAATTTTAATTTGTTTTAGCTTTCTATAGCTGGCCACAAACATTCTGATAGTCAAATCTAGTCTGTGTGAAGACTTTGGAATTACTCACAGCTTCAGATCAGTCTCACAGTACTTTATACCATTCACAATGATAACTGTTATTGTTGGCAACATTTTATTACAATTAACAGAACATATTGAATCTTTATAGTTTTTATTCATGCTTTTGATCCTTGCGGATTTCATTTTCACACCCAGTATCCGTTTCCTTACGTTGTGTTACTCATTCTGCAGAGACATAATGAAGGGGCTTGGCCAAAGGGTTAAAGAGCTAGGTAGGTATAAAAGGTCTTCTCAATATTTAAGTTGCACTGTGGCTTCATGAATCTATTTGTGAATATGCGTCTATTTCCAGAAAGGTACTTTACTACAGTAGAAGAGATTGCTCCAAGTCAAACACTCTACTCCCACTCCCACATCCTATATACCTCTACAGCAAAACAGGAGTTGAGCTGCTTTCATTTCATCATGTTCCCATGCCCATGTGCCTTGCTTTGCCTCTGTGAGGCTAGAGGATGCAAGTGGAAGCTAGAAATGTTTGCTGTTCCTCTGCTCTACAGAGCAGGGCTCATGTAGACTCAACCCCAGAATGATGTGCATGGAGGAAATCTCCAAATGTCCTTCCTTCTCCACCATTCCCTGACCATGACCACAAGGTCAGCACAGCGATGGCCGCACAGTGACATGCAGTCACACATCTATGAGTGAAGAAAGAATTCCTTCTGTTAGACAGCTGGTCTCACTCAGCTGGTGATTTAACAGAAGTTAAAAAGATCTGACAGGTTTCTCTTCTTAATTATTAAACAGGGAAAATCTTTAGCTCCAAGGTTTAAATGGAAACACTATTTAAGTAAATAGAATGTCCCCAAATCACATTCTTTCTCATTATTTAAGCTGATGATAAAATGTTAAGTGTCAACTGAAAATGACTAAGAATTACTTAGCATTTTAAAATTCCATTGGGATTATGTGAAAAGGGAGTGTGAAGGTACTTTTTGGATCAATGTTTAATGCATAAGTACCTAGGATACACTTTGCTCACATTATCCCCAAGTAGTTCTGAAAGCAGTACATAATTTTCAAGTTAAAATGAAGTATGGGGCTTCCGGTTCCGCCACCGGGACCTGTGCTCTCTGCGGCGTCCCAGCGCACTCTGGAGCAGGGGCAGCTGAACTCTGCACCTGGCCACACCCGCAGCCCCTGCTGCTCAGGGAATCTACTA